>WWET01004951.1:27604-80548 GCA_011038615.1 Limnodynastes dumerilii
AGGGTTAAAAGTTATGTTGTTTATGTTTTTTTTGAGTAATATTGTTAGGTAAAGGGATGGGCTAAAAAGAAATTACTAGAAAAGACTAGTGAGCAGGTTGTTCAGTCTCTTTATTGCAGAATCTGGAAGGATAAGTGTGTTGAAATATTGTGTATAGTTATACTGGTTACTTGTCTTATACTCACATCTCTTTTTTTTTTTTTATCTCTATCTGCCTGTCACACTCACCCTTCTGTCTTTATAGTTTTAATTTCTATATCTGTCCTTTACTTTCACTTTCAATCCTTCTTTCCTCTCCCTATTAGGTGTTATTGACCTCTTTTAAATCTGCATTTCTACTGCATGTTAAACCCCTTTCACACCGCCACCAAATACCCGGGTATCGTGAAAAACCCGGGTATTTGGTGGAGGTGTGAAACGTCCACTTCCGATCGACCTGGGTCAAAAGGCCCAGGACTTCGACCCGGCAAAAAAGAAGGGTTATTCCCGGGTCCTACCCAGGAAGGGTGGCAGTGTGAACAGTACAGGGTTGTTTCTAACCCGGGTTTTTTCACATTGCCACCTGATGTGATGATGTCATCATATGCTGCCGTTCCTCAGATCTCAAGATGGCGGGAGGATGAGATTGTGGAGCTCCTGAATATTCGCGGCGAGGAAGCAATTAAGGAGCAAATATCGGGCACAGTGAAGGACGTACACATATATCACAACATATCCAAGAAGCTGGAGGAACGAGGGATAATAAGGACACAACAGCAGGTCGTGAACAAGCTGAAAACATTAAAGAAGCATTTTAATAAAGTTCATGATGAACACAAAAAAAGTGGGAGTGGAAGAATTCAGTGGAAATTCCAGGAATTATGTACATCAATATTCGGTAGCACTACATCCTGTAATCCAATAGCACTTTCATCATCCATTTCTGGCCACAAGCAGAGTTCTCAATCATCGAGCAAGCCATCCAGGCCTTCGTCGCACTTAATGTTTGACGATGATGACAGTGAGGTGGAGTCCAGCGCAACGGACACTTCAATGATAAATGGTGAGCCGAATGTATATTCTGCAGTGCTTGAAAAAA
This sequence comes from Limnodynastes dumerilii, assembly GCA_011038615.1. Classification (NCBI taxonomy): domain Eukaryota; kingdom Metazoa; phylum Chordata; class Amphibia; order Anura; family Limnodynastidae; genus Limnodynastes; species Limnodynastes dumerilii. The sequence continues at coordinate 28,683 of WWET01004951.1, forward strand.
GTGAGTCTCTTTTTATAATAGTCTTTGTAAGTTCTGTAATGTCCCTGTGCACAGTGTAGCATTTGTTGTAGCGATATGGCTAAAGTCTTTTTTTTCTGGATGTTATATCCTTGCATGCAGTTTTTTTAAGGTTTTTTAAACAGTCTTTGCTGTCATCATAATAGTTTAGGATAGCATTTTCAGTCCCAATAAAGGCAAAGCAAAAAAACCAAGGTAAAGACAACAATAGCAGGAAAATAAAAAAATTATCGAAAGGAATGTAAACATGGATAATAATAATAAATCCGCCAAAAAAAAACCAAAAAAACAACCATAACTCAATACTAAAAACAATTAACTATATAACTATATAACTTGTATAACTGTCTAAACGCCTATAATATAAATGAAAAAAATACTACCTAAAAAACAAGAACTACATCTTTAAACTTTAATAAAATAACACAACCTATGAACAATAACCTAACCTATGAACATTGTACAAACTATAACATAACTGTAAAACAAAACTAACAATAACACTACAACTACATAATTTAATATTAATAAACTAACACAAACTATTAACAATAGCCTAACCTATCTACATACATACACATGTACAGATGGCGCAAAGGATGGAGGACGAGATTATAGAGCTCAGGAATATGCGCAGCGAGGAAACAATAAAGGAGCATAAAAATATAGAAATGTATATAATCTTGCTATTTTTGCCTTAAGCGACATCCACCGCAGACAAAGCCATGACTTTCACAGCATTGCGAGGAAATAGTAAGTATTTACATACAGTAGTATTTACATTTTTAACATTTTGTTGCTGCTTGCAAGAAGTGCAGGAGGAATGAGTTGAAGTTGCAACGAAAGCAATGACAGCTGTAATGCTGGAGCAACTAGATTCCATGGACCAAGCCATGCAGCGGAATGAAGAAGACAGGACGTAGTGGTTTTTCGATCACGAGAACAAGCTGCAGGACAAATTCCTAGAACGCATTACCCAGATAACACGTGAAAATAGAGAAGCCAACATGCTTTTTATTGAGAGATTAGTCCAAGGAATGAGAGGTTCCCAGTCTGCACCTCCACCACCATCTCCACCCGCTTACCCATCCTACCACCCAAGTGGTTATCCTTTCCCTGGTTACCCTCCCCAGAATTACCCTCCACCACAACATCCTCCACCAACACATAACCCACCTGCTACACCGCATACTGACCAAGACCCTCAATACCATCATGGACAGCATCCGCAGCAGTCTACTGTACCTATCACAACGGCCACTTTAAATACATCCCAGCAACGGCCGTATCACCACCAGCACTTAGAGCAGGTACAATACCCTCGCTATCAAAATCTTTAACTGTTTAAGATTTGTAGTTAATATATTTTATAGTTATTGCAGTTTTTGTAACTGTATATTTTTTCTATTTCTTTATATGTTGATATATGTTGTATGCCTTGTTGCACAAAGCACTTGTAAACAATTAAAGCATATGTTCTAAATATGCTGAAGTTAACAAAACAAAAAAGGGACACAATAAACAACCACTTTTACAAAAAAAAAGTGTCTTTATTTAAAAAAAAAAAACAGGGGAATATAATAGCAGGGGATATACTCCGGTATAAGGGGGGGGGGGGGGGAGTAATAGCAGGGGATATATTCAGATATAGGGGGGACAGGGAAATATAATAGCAGGGGATATAGTCAGGGGATATAATAACAAATAAAATTACCTCTCTGGAGAAATAAGTAACCTCCTCGGCCAGGTTGTAGAGTTCGGAGTTTGCCAAGACGCGGGCGTCATGAGAACGTCCAGGCCATCCGACAAACCATCTGTGAAGCTGAACATATAATAGCAGGGGATATACTCAGGTATGGGGGGGGGGGATATAATAAATAAAATTTCCTCTCTGGGGAACAAGTAACCTCCTCTAACCTCCTCGGCCAGGTTGTAGAGTTCGGAGTTTGCCAAGACCCGGGCGTCATGAGAACGCACAGGCCATCCGACAAAAACATCTGTGAAGCTATACATAGTATAACTTTAGCATTCCATTGCACTACATATAATTAAAGTTATCATTGTAAATTAGGCTTACCAATAGTTGTGGTCCACTACAGCCTGGAAGACAATGGATTGCCAGCCTTTCCAGTTGTGGTAATCCGCCGGATTCTGCGCAGGGGCAATGATGGGGATGTGTGTCCCATCGATCGCTCCAACACATTGCGGATATCCGCGTCTAAGGTTACATATGGTCAAAATCCCAACTCCGAACATGCATGACATCATGCAGTATTCCCCGGGGGTTGCATACCACCACAACACAATGGCTAGCCTCCTCCAGGGTGGAATGGGGATCCGTAAAACTGTGGTCTTTCTGGTCAGAACTGGGGAGATGGCATCCAGCACATACTGGAAGGTCCCACGGGACATCCGGAAGTGCGCAATCCACTGGTCCTCCTCATAAGCTTCAACTGTTGCCCAGAAAGCTTCAGCATGACACTGCTGTCTGGACCACAATCTTCTGCTACTGTGTTGTGAAGCGCAGAATGGACAGCTGCATGGCTTTGGTGTATGCTCTCCTTCTGCGCACATAATGGTGTCGAATATCCTGCAACTCCGACATAAATTGCGCGCGTTTTCTCAACATGTCAGAATAAAACATCTGACACACTGTCATCAGCTGCAAAAGGGTGTCATTTGCTGCCTGAGCCGGGAAATTCATTGCCGGTGTGAAAGGGAATTTCCCGGGTTTTTGGGCGCTTAAAAGTGTCACTTTTTTTTTGACCCGGTATTTCTTCCCGGAAAAACCCGGGTTGAAAATTCCGGATTTTTCGGGGTTGACGGTGTGAAAGGGGTATTAGTCACATCATAGCTCAGGCTGCAAAGTATTAACTGGTGTCTTGTTCTTCATAGTGTCCAGTGGCTGGCACAGCCTTCATGTGATTTAGCTGTCCCTGTCTATCTGTGTGCACCTGACTCCATCCCCCCCCCCCCCCCCTTTTCCCCCCCCCCCCCTTCTCTTTCTACAGTCATCAGAATAGTGATCCCAGACTGGTTTTTAATGTTTGTGTATGTGTTACAGGATTTGCATGTAGAAACTCCTATTACAGGAGGGTGACTTGGTGATAGTAGCTGTAATAGCTCTGTTAACAATAAGACCATCTTTGCTTGGCACATGCCTAGACCTGGATACTGATGAGTGAATTTAAACCCATCTCATTGGTATATCTGAGTGTGCAGCATATTTTGTGACAAGGGATTGTTCTTAGTTTTTCACATCTACATTGCCTGGTTGTCTTCAGGCATAATCCCCAGACTTTCAAATGTAATGCTGTACAATGAAGGTGTCGGCTGGGGGACATATGATGGGGATGCATCTGGTACTGCCAATAATTTTAGAGAAATTAAGTGCTGGCTCTTAAGGATATAATCCAAAAATGAATGGACAAAAGTCGCTTTTACACCCTGGTATTGTGAAACTATTTTATAGGTTATACCAGTTTATACTTGTCATATTGTATTAGTGTGCTGCTTTCTGAGAGTTGCTGATTTTATTAGTGACAGTTTAGGTCTCTAATCCTAGACTAATAATATATATACCTCTGGACATAATTAGAGTGACTTATTTTCTGAGGTTATCAAATCCCTGGCAAGTTGTACTTACCAGCTGGCTAAAATTAAGGCAGGTGTAGCTGTGGGTTGGTTCAGTTGTGATTTTCTCCTCTTCCTTTTTCTGTATTGGTACAGGTCAATGCTCAGTACACCTTAGGATGTGTTTTGTCCCTGAGCTTGCTGGTTGGATACCGGAAATACTTTTATTATATCATTTCTGCCTCTATAGCTGGGTATACTTTACAAACACAGTAATTTTATTATTATTATTATTATTGTTGTTTATTTATTATTTATAAGACACCACACTGTATCTGCAGCGTCGTATAGAGGTGAAAGTTACACAATAAAATAATTAAACAGACAAGGTACAAAATCATAAAAATAAGAAATACAATAAAAGTACAATGCGAGAATAGAATACAGAATACAGTTCAAAGAAAACAGAACAATATATATGTAAAATAAAGAAGCGGGCTATGTGTGTAGGAGCAGATTAATAGGGAGAGAGAAAAGGTGGAAATTAATAAGAAAATGTAGAGGGGTGATGACAGGAGGGAGAAGGGCCCTGCTGATAAGAGCTAACATGCTAAATAGGAGGGGGTAAATAAACAGGAGACACAGGAATTAAGATGGGGAGAGTAGGAAAGCTTAGGTGGAGAAAGGGTAGGCTAGCCTAAATAAGTGGGTTTTGAGGGAGCATTGAATGGGTGTTGGTCCCTGCAAAGAAAATCTGAATTAAAAAAATTCAGATTTCTCCCAGCCAGTTGCGATCTGGCTGGGAGTTCGATTGTATATGCTTTGAGGAGGCATTGCAATCGATCCACGGAGCATCGAGCACTCAGTGCTTCGAAAAGTTAATAAAAAATAGTCCCCCAGTCCATTCTTTAATTCTTAACCTGATCCTCCCCTCTCACTACCCTAACCCTCCCTTAATTGCAGCCTGACTCTAACCCACCATCTCCCGCAGCCTGACCCTAACCCTCCCTCCCCTGCAGCCTGACCCTAACCCTTCTTCCCCTGCAGCCTGACCCTAACCCTCCCTACTCCGCACAGATAATTTACTCACCTGTCCCTGGTCCGGCGAGCAGCGACGGAGAGATATTGCGGTGCGGCAGAGGGATATCGCAGATTGCGAAAGTGAATGGGTGAAGTATGCCGAATGGCATACTCACTAATTCATTTTAAAAAAAGTAGAAAAAAAGGTAAGTATTCGAAAAAGGGACATCCGAAAAGGAACTTTCGAATGTCCCTTTTTCGGTAATCACATTTTCTTAGCAGAGATTGCAACCGGTTTGAATGATTGGAGGGTGTTGGATTGCCTGAAATAGGTTGTTCCAATGTAGAGGGGCAGCCCAGGAGAAGTCTTGAATGCGGGAGTGAGAGGTAGTGATCAGGTTCGAGTTGAGGCGACAGTTACCAGCAGAGCGGAGAAGTCTGGATGGAGTGTGGATGGAGATAAGGGAGGAGAGTTAGGGAGTAGTGGAGGAGAGAACCTTGTAAATTGTGGTGAGGGGCTTGAAGAAAATTCTGAAAAGGGCTGGAAGCCAGTGTAGAGATAGACAGAGAGGGGAGGTGGAGGCAGTGTGTTGGGAGAGGTAGATGAGTCAGGCTGCGGCACTAAGTATGGATTGTAGGGGTGCGAGACAGACCAATAGAAGGCTGGAGAGGAGAATGATGTAGTAGTCGAGATGGGAGATAACAAGAGAGTGAATAAGAGTTTTATTGGCATCTGTGGTTATGAAGGGTCTGATGCGAACTATGTTGAAAAAGTTAATGCGGCAGGACAGTAGAGGGTGTGGATGTGGGGGGGTGAAGGAGAGAGGGGAGTCCAGGATGACACCCAGGCAGCAGGCTTGGGTTGAGGAGGAGATGTTGGAGTCACCAATAGTAAGAAAGATATTAGGGGTAGAGGGGATACATGAAAGAGGGAAAGACTACAATTTCAGTTTTGTCCATGTTAAGCTTGAGAAAGTGCTGGGACATCCATGAGAAGATGGCCGAGAGGCAAGGAGAGATAGATTTGACTGTCATCAGCATAGAGATTTGTATTTAGTATTGAAAGCCAAAGGAGCTGATGAGGTCACCCAGGGAGGAGGTGTAGAGCGAGAAGAGAAGGGGACTGAGAACAGAGCCTTGGGCAACACCACCGGGAAGAGGAGTGGTAGGGGAGGAAGTGCTGAGGGTTGAGACAGAGAAGGAGCAGTCCAAGAGGTAGGAGGAGAGTAAAGGGTGTGAAGCAGGAGAGGGTGATCAACAGTGTTAAATGCTGCAGATAGATCCAGGAGGATGAGAAGAGAAAAGTGACCTTTGGATTTGGCAGAGAGGAGATCGTTTGCGACCTTAGTGGAGTTTTAGTGGAGTGGAGAGGGCAGAACCCAGATTGGAGAGGGTCCAGGATGAAGTTGTCGGTGAGGTAGCTGGTGAGACAGTTGTAAACAATCCGTTCAAGCAGCTTGGAGGCGAAGGGGATAAGGGAGATTGGATGGCAGAAAACAAAAAAGTGGGGTGGCCAGGCTGCAAAATGATCAATGCATTTGGAGGTGGTTCCAGAGGGGCGTTGGGCAACAGTGACACGGAGATGGATGGGATGGCAGAGGCGGATGCAGTGGACCTCAAATTAGGAGAAGAAGAGACTCAGAGGGTATGACACTGAAGGTGCAGGAAGGGGAGAGGAGGATTCCTACACCACCGCCAAAGCGGTCGCCTGGCCTAGGTGTGTGGGAGGAGGAGAGGCCACCATAGGAGAGGGCAGCAGGAAAAGCAGTATCAGAGGTGGAGAGCCAGGTTTCAGTAACGCCGAGAGGGTTGCATGAGTTAAAGATGAAGAGGTCATGGATGGCAGGGAGCTTGTTGCAAATAGATCTGGCATTCCACAGGGCGCAGGAGAATGAGTGAGAGGGAAGAGGGGTAATTTAAATGAGATTGGAAGCGTTGCAGGAGAGAGGTGAGGTACGATGGAAGGGCGGTAGGACGGGGACATGGGATGTGAATGGGGATGAGAAGGGAAGGGGAGACTGATGGAAGAATGGGAAAGGGTAAGGGGTAAGTAGGAAGAGTGGGGAGTTGGGAGGGAGAAGGTGGGGTAAAGGAGGGTGATTGAGAGACCAGGGCCATGAGAGTAGGATGGAGGTGAGTAGAAGTGATAAAGTGGAGAGTAGCTTGAGAGAGTTTCGGAATGATGGTAACACATGTGAAAACAAAACTAAAAAGCATGCGTGTAAATGTTAAAATAACTGAATCTGAAAATAAGTAGAGCAATGTTCTCAGAAGTGTATAGCAGGCAGTAGAAGCAGCAACATAGTGGTTGCATCTAGGAATGTGCAGTAATGGATATCCAGAAGAAGTGTCATGGAGAAGCAGTGGTTTCAGGTGAAATTTAAAATAGTTCAGTGTTTGTTATTGTAATAGTAGTCATCGGATGCAGGGGTTGGTGATATGTTTGTTCCCTCTGTTTTCCTCCTGTTTAAATCTGCTGTAACTCCGAATTTAAATTCCACTTAAAATGATCAACTAAGCTAATAAAGAGGAATATTGACATGTGACCCTGATTGCTAACAACATTCAGGATCCTCCTCCCAATAAAAGGTGCAATAGTTTTAAACACTCAAACCCTAATATGCCACACCACAGTTATCAATCAAAATCTCTAACACATATATCTACGTAGGCTTTTAAAAATTAATCCTTAGTATGCAGCATATAGTAAAACTTGCACAGCCTTTAAAAGGTGTAATGATACTTACCTAAAAAATCTACTTGGTGTTTATATACCTGCATATAAGGTACCAACTCAACTAATATGAATCTCTATGTTTAGATATACTTTAAAATTACAGTGATTTAATGTTTATGTATATAAATATGTTTTTATCGTGGATTGCTGTCCATTTCTTATGGGGAGTTGACCTTCTGCTAGACTCCTTTGGCCCTCTATACTGTATCCAGCGCCCACTCCTGTCAATCGCCGGAGACTTCGTGAGTTGTTGATATTCCACTTGCTTGGAATATTTCTATGTTCTTTTAATGCTATTTATTCTTGTTCACTACTCTGTCTCCCCTCCCCCCATGGGTAGATTCCTGTACTATATCCTAAGGTTTTCTTCCCTCCTCCCTTTCTTTTTCTCTTCTATCTCTTTTCTTCTCCTTCCCTATTTTCCCCCTATTTTATTGTCTTCCTGCTCCAGTCTGGTTAATAAATTATATCTGTCCACTACAGTTCAGATTCTTTAACAAATGTCTTAAACTTATTTTGTTGTGGTTCTTGCTTATTGCACTTATTCGTCAGTCTTAATGTTCAGTATCTCCTGTGTTCCTTTTTGCAATGTTATTTGAAATACTATTTGATTTTCCCCTCCCTGTGTTTTGACCCTTCTCGCTACCCTGAACCCTAAATTTGGACCACTACTCTGGTGACCTTTCTGTTAGCTCACACAGCGCTTCCCCCCTCTTATATTTTCTTCATTATTATTTCCTGCCCCCTTTCCCTAGTAAGCTCACCCTTCCTTGCCGCTCCCCCCTTCCATCTTATCCACAAGTAACCTGGGTCCGGCTGGGCCCCACAACCCCAAAGAACTCTGTGCTCTCTGCTGTTGCCTCCTCCTGGTGCTTGTCCCGCACTTTCCCCTTCTCCTATTACAAGCACATAGGTAAGAGATGTCGCTCATCATTCTGTCCAACTCCCGCTCCCACCCCCCTCCCCCACCTTCCCCTTTGGTCACTACTATTATCTAGAGACAAATACTGTTTCGCCCCGATTTCTCACTGCTTTGTTCCCATATATTGTATTAATAACACCACATCCCTCCTTCCCAACATATAACATCATATAACCTTAAGGGCCTCAACTCGTCCCTCAAGAGAACTAAACTGTTCACCTCCCTAAAGGCCCTTTTTTTAATACCCCTTTCCGACCAAAAACTCAGGTTAAAACTGGGTCAATCAACACGGCTTTCAGCTGTCAGACTGTAGCTACAACCCGGGAAAACCAGGTTGTAACCTTTCACACCGGAGCCGTGTCTGCCAAGGCAGACAGTGTTCCCCATCCCCAATTTGACATACTTTTTATGGAACCCGAGTTCAATATCACACCGCAAAATGGGTTAGGCTGACCCGGGAATAACCCTGCTGTCGATAGCCTGGTCTGAAAGGGGTATTAGTAGATTATAGTTATTTGCAGATTGTTTTGGTTAGCTCTGTACTGTTTTTCAGTGTTCCATTGTTTTATTGATTAGCATAACTGCATTCGTTTTTGGATACCTGTTAAGTTTGTAATTATATAGTTATTAGAATAACTGCATTAGGTTTGGTGTAGTATTTTGTAACCTGTTTGGTTTGTTATTTAGCCACTGTTTAGCACTTTTTTGAATTTGAAATCATATAACTGTATTTTATAGTTTATTCATTTACATAAGTGCATTGCAAAGTTTGGTGTAGTTTTTGGTAACATGTTTGGTTTGTAATTTATCTCTGTGTACAGTTTATCTCTTTTCAGTAGTTTTTTTTTCATATTACATAGTTTAAGATAGTTAAGTGGGCAATTTTGTACTGCTTAGCTGTTTTATTGATAGTAGCCTCACTTTAGTATTGTATAGTTAAGTTCTTGCTGCATTTTATTTAATTGTGTAGGTTATATGGCTGAGTTTAGTAATTTTTTTTGTGCTTAATTGTCTATAGTACATTAGAAATAGATTAGTGTAGCTATTGTGTAGTATACATTTTGACATTGATTACATAGTCAATTGTTTAGTATAGTGTAGAGCGTATTGTTGATTGATAAAAGTGTGTTATTGTTGTGTAGTTTTACTTTGTTAGAAAAAGGATTTAGAATGGATAGTGATAGAGAGAGGGAGGATAGGGACCTGTCTCCACAGGTGTACAGCAGTGGCAATGAAGGAGAGGTTTGGGTTCCATCCCGAGAAGAGTTGATGATGAGGAAGAAAAGGCAATTCCTGCAATGTGTCCAATGTGAGGTGGCTGGCACGAGCACAGTGATGGAGGACCCAGCAGAAGAAGAAGAAAAGGAGGTTGAAATGGCATGGTGGCTGTTCCAAAAGAGCCTCCATGTTCCCTGAAAATGAGAACCTAGGGCTCATCCAGGGTGTCTTGCAAAATTATGATTTCCTGAAAGGTGCACTTGGGCAGAAGACAGTGCCCCTTGTGCAAAATTCAGTCTGGGGACCATAACTTTGGAGGTAAATGCTGTGGTTGTCCAGAAGTGATCTACGGAGAACTGCCAAAAATATTTCTGATACTGCAAGAGGATCACCATGTGAAAGATGGTCAAAGTCAGTCAACACAGCAGGGGTACCAGCAGCAGTAGACATTTGCATATGAGGTGGAACACATGGAAGGAGCTGCCAAGAGATCCCATGTCCACAGAGGCCATTGAGGGTGTCGTGGGAACTGTGGACACATTAGACCACAGCATGTTCCAACCCAGTGGTAAGTTGTTTTAAAAGCAAGTTTTTTTTTTCCCTATAATGGCCGCCTCGGTCCGGCTGAAAAAAAAGACAGATGATCCCAAGAAAAGGACAGAATATCCCACAGGTAATGAAAACAGGTATCGAGTCTGCTGCACTCTTTTGGGTTTTTTTTAGCGCTTGGCCATGCACCTGGAGGAAGCGTGGCAGTTTCTAGCACCCCAGTAGAGCGCCATCGTGGTGAGATGCAAATTTCTGAACTAGTTTGCAATCATGTCTCCACACTGCCACTGTCTCTCCACACTGCCATAGTCTCTCCACATTGCCGCTGTCTCTCCACACTGCCACTGTTTTATGTTTGACATTTTGAATCTGTTACATAAAAAAAAAATTATAAGACCATCAACCAGCAGAGCTGCCCTTTCGGTGTTGATGCGATCATCATCCAGCAGAGGAGATGGTAATGGTGACTGTAGTGAACATAATTTCCCTAAACTTTTTATCAGTACTCTAATTTCTATCTCTAAACACTGCCCCTTCTGGACACACTTTCCACTAGAGATGAGCGCTGAGGCCCGTGTTTTGGTTTTGGTTTTGGTTCTAAATTTTCTTTGTGTCTGGTTTTGGTTTTGTCAAAATAATGAAGGGCCTGATTCACACTTAAGAATCTGCGTAGTTTAGGTGCGTATATTTAAGAACGGATGCGCTGCGCATGCGTAGTAACTTTTAGACGTTGTTTACGTTGGATTTACGCATTCAAATTACGTCCTTATGCATTATGCACCTAAAGACTCTAGGTTCATAGTAACATACGCAGAAAGGGGCGTTCCATGAATAAGTAACTAAGCAGATACACAGATTTGGGTGGAGAGAGGCATTTAAATGACCAAATGAAGTTGCGGTTATGCAGTTAAGTTTTTAAGTAGACGACCTACGCATTCAAATGCGAACCTACAGTTAAGGGAGCCCTATGGTACTTGTAAGTCACATAAGAACCTAAAAACCGAGGGTGTGCTAAGGGAGTTGCCTTGCTATTAGGTGCGTATATTTAGGAACCTATTGTGTTCTTAAGTGTGAATCAGGCCCGAAATGTTTTGGTTTTGGATCTGTATTTTTTCGAAAATTTTCATAAAATCACTAAAATCATGTTATTTTAATGTTTTTTTTTTGCTTAAAGCATTATTAACACTAATAATATTAATTTTCACTTACTACCAGCTCACAAGATTATTATTAGGACACATCATGATATGCAATGAAGCAGTTAGCATATTTTGACTGCCTCCCTTTGTGAAGCCCCAGTACGGTACTTATGTAAGTGGGGGACGAGTACCCACAGGTAGCCCATCCTCCATGTACACACTGCTTCATGTTGAGACCTAAAGATCCTCTTAAATAGGTCCTTGAGGGTGGTGAGTGCCCAAGTTGCCCACCCTCCATGTAATAACTTGGTACAGGTTTAGACCTTTAAAGATCCTCTTAAATAGGACCGTGAGGGGGACGAGGTACCACAGGTCGCCCACCCTACATGTACATGCTGCTTCATGTTGAGACCTAAAGATCCTCTTAAATAGGTCCTAGAGGGTGGCGAGTTCCCAAGTCGCCCACCCTCCATGTACAGATTAGTACATGTTGAGACCTAAAGATCCTCTTAAATAGGTCTTTGAGGGTGGCAAATGCCCAAGTCGCCCACCCTCCATGTACAGACTTGGTACATGTTGAGACCTTTAAAGATCCTCTTAAATAGGACCGTGAGGGGGACGAGTGCCCACAGGTCGCCCAACCTCCATGTACAGAATTAGTACATATTGAGACCTAAAGATCCTCTTAAATAGATCCTTGAGAATGGTGAGTGACAAAGTCGCCCACCCTCTGTGTACAGACTTAGTACATGTTGAGACCTTTAAAGACCGTAAACAACTGCTACAGACAGGTGACCCGTTGTTAGTGAGCTTGTCAGGGTCACTGTGATCTTACATAGTTCATCTTTTTTCTTGGTACTGATCAGTTATAAAACCTTTGAAAAGATATGTCAATCATGTTTCATATCAGTAGTACCTCATGTAAAAAAAATAATAAAGCAATCTACTGGCAGACATCTCTGAATTTTTTTTTTAATTTGTTCTTTTATTAACACTATATGTTCCAGTCTAAGCAGTAGTTTCTTTTAATTTTGATATGGCCGAAATCTTTTTTATTTGTGGCTTGCCAAATACACAGTGAATTTTATTGGTTATTCAGCGGTTTTGTTTCACTGAAGGCATAGTTTTAAGTCTTTTATTTCCATGTCTGTACATATTTTCAAAGTAAGATGTTCAGACAAAAACCAGGCTTAAGTGTTACTGTTTTATGTGGCTGACACTTAGAGCCACATTGTCTGTCTGTCTTGCTGATATCCTGCCTAGTGGGTTCAGTACAGGGATTATAAATGAAAGTCTGTAAGCATTAAGTATTGTTGTATTGTTCATCTGCACACAGAAAAGGATTACATTTCCTTTTATACTTATTTTAATAAAGTTGCAGATGGTTTTGTAATTGTTTTCGGACCTAAGGACTTTAGTAATCTTTTAAATGCTGTGAATGCATCACCATATTATTCAAGCATCTTTTGACATAATTTACAAAACTTTGGTTAATCCGTTGTGGTAACTGAAAAAAACCTCTACAAGCTTCCATTTGTCTTTGTTTTACACACCAAAAAATTATACTTGAAGAGGACAATAGTTTTAGTTTGAATTTTCTAGTAAGTGAAAGATTTAGAGCCCAACTTCATTCCATTTGACCATCTAGTAACACAGTGATGTGTTATGCCACTTACCACAGTGGGTTATGCAATGTGAAATTATGTGTATTGCATACTGACATGGGACTGCACGTCTAAATGATAGAAGCTGTGTTGTTAATAATAATCCTAGGCAGTTTTGTAGTGAATTTTTACTATTCAAATATTGCTCTACTGAATCCTGTTTAGAGAAATTAGGTGAGGATATACTTGAGATATAGCCCCTTTCTACATAAGGTTTAGATGTGTTTAATACCCTATACCCTGAGACACTTGTTTTAGAAATAATAGCCCTGCAAGAGCTGTCATCTGTTTGGTTCCAACAACATTGCCAAATAACAAGATGTCATTAGTCTTTTGTTAGTTGTATTTTTTTTATTATTATTATGTTAAGTCAGATTGTTGTGTTAATCAGGAAAAGTTATTTGATAACCAAGTTTTAATGTAGGTAGGGGCATTTGTAGCAGAATATACTGGGAAGTACCTTGGATTCCTTTTCTTTCCTCGTATGTAAATGTTTTAGGACCCTAGACAATTAGTATATGAACAGTGGGATTTAAGATCTGGAGGGAAGGGTCTGGGGCTACTATACCTGCAATGTGTAAAAGTGAAGGTGTTTTTCATTGTTATTTTTTTATGAAATTTTATTATGAATTTTAATTTAATTAAAAAGGCTGCTTAAGTTTCCTAAGAAAAACTTCTACTTTGATTTATTGTCCACTATAAAAACTGGTGGGAACTTGGTAGGATTTGAAGCACATCCCGGTGAATGTATGAGGGGTGGACCCTCTGGACTTGTATTCCGATACGCCTTGTAACAAGAGGAATGTTTGGTGAGCACGATTAATGGTGTAAAAAAAATCCCATTAATATTTACGTATTATGCGATGAAGATATACCTTGTTATGTTTTCCATGCAATATACGAGTGAATAAGTATCAGTAGAAATTGAATCTTCAATTACCAGAGGGGTAAAGGACCCTTGATGCGATTTCTTAACAATAGAGCCGTATGGTGAGCATAACCTGTATCTAGGGGATTTAATGGTAAGGCAACTACGCAATGAAAGTTTTTTGTTTCTAGTGTGCCTGTGAAACATAGCCTGGACCGAGAGACAAAATTGATGCATAAAAACCCCCCATATAGGACTGTGACCAAGATAGCCAGAATTGTAAGCATATCTTGTACTTTCTGGATATCACAATACCGACATACTATGCGATGAAAGTCTTTTCCATTACAGCATACCTATAGAGTTACATGGAATTTAAATAGAAGGAGGGGACGAAGATCCACACAGAAATAAAGTCTGACTTGAGACCGTGGTACATAAGAAAAAGGAAGACACAGCAAACAGTGGAAGGAGAATAATCATTTATTCTGAATTACATAAAGAAAGAACACTCACAAGGTGAACTTTATTGAGACCTTGACTGATTGAACTTGCCTGCGATTGATGTCCGGTTCTAGGGATATAATATTTCCTTCTATATGAACCTAAGCTCTAAAGAGTATTATTTGGATACGGCATCTGTTGGACTGTGGTTTCTGTGCAGTGTAAGAGTTACAGAATTTAATACGGGTATTATTAACTTTAGAGAATATTATAGTATCAGTATCTGGCAGTTTATTTCTACTTTGAGAATAGTTGTGTACATCTCCAGCATACGCCTGTCAATAACAGATAATATCACCGTACACCAGCGCCAACTTCCCTTACCTATCTATAAATTTTTTCTAATGATTGCAGAGACATTTTTTTGTCTTAATAATAAGGGGATAGAGGTGATAATCCCCTAGGAAAAGGAAGTGGCTGCAGGTTTTGGGAGCGCAGGTATAGATACCCGTATTTTATTTGAAGTTTTAATGTTATTTCATTTCTACATGTGAGACAGGAACACTCCATACTTTCTGTGAAATCACAAATTTTTCATGGTCAAATTTGTTGCTGAAGTACTAGGAGGACCTACAGTCCCAGCACTAGCAAAACACCGTAGACTGTTGGTCCATGATGGAATTCTTTTAAGTAGAATACTAAAATAATCTGCAAATGTGATAATTTTATATTGTTTGAACTGCAGATAAAAGGATGTTGCAGTTAACGGGTGATTTTGCAAATGACAACAACTTAGAACGTGCCTAATAGCGACTTTTTTAAGGACCGCAATCACAGATTTGAATATAAAAATGTTTTACAAGATGCAAGGTGCACAATCACACCACGAAAGGTATACGCTACAAAGAGCAGCTTATAGAGTGCCTAATAGAGACTTATTAAAGGACCGCAATCACAGATTTGAATAGAACAATTTTTTACAAGATGCAAGGTGCCCAATTACACCACTAAAGCTATACGTTACAAAGAGCAGCTTCTAGAGTGCCTAATAGAGACTTTATAAAGGGCCGCAATCACAGATTTGAATAGAACAATTTTTTATTTTTTTTTGCAAGGTGCATAATCACACCACAAAAGGTATACGTTACAAAGAAGGAGCAGTGTATCAACTGCTACGCTTTAAAGAGATTTCTTACAGAGTGACTTGAGAAATAGAAATATCTTCCTTGGCCGGCGCCACTATCGTGCATAATAGCGACGCCGAAGTCAGAGAGCTAAGACCTCTCCACCTAAAGGATGGTCTGTCCGGACCATGGAGAAAGTAGCAAGCATCTCGCCTCATAGTCCGCAGCAACTCGGAAACGAGGACCATGACTTGCCTGAGCTAACCCGGAGGAAGCATCCGCACCCACAGCTGGTCACCACAGCGTCCCAGGAAGCAAGGTTACCAAGACCAGCCGTGGAATGAGGAAACACCACGTCTGCAACCAGAGTGCACACTCATGTGTATCCAGGTTACTTAAGGTGCCTCGACAAGTGAACTCTAAAGGTATGCGCTGCATATTCCTTACAGTGCTTTGAACAGTTTGTCATGATTCAGGCGTCACCTCTTGTTTTCAGAAATTTGTAACAGACATTGGCCATGATCCAGACCTATGGCCGCCCAGGTAATTTCCCTGTTTTGAAGGTTGAACCTTCATACGCCGGCGTAATAGCTGGCTGCTGGCTGTTACGAAAAGGGGGCTTCCTCCCCCCATTACGCATGCTGTATCTCCGCCATCAAGGCGGAGATAGGCATGCAAATTAGGGAGTGGGGCGGAGGAAGCCCCACTACGATCAGCAATGCTGCCGTAAGGCCACAGAGCTGATTGTAATAGTTAGGGTATTAATCTGGACACGTAAGTGTGTGCACTCTCTGCTACGAAGACAGCCGTACAAACCTCGGGCAGCCATAAGGCGCCCGTAGGTCTGAATCAGGCCCATTGTCTTTGGAACTTTATCTATTGACTATATAAGCCACTACAAACTGAGACAATACTACTGGCTTGTATACTTATTATCAGATATCCATAACAGGCTTCATCGCTGGAACTGTATCGTATTGCTATAAACTGAGTTGATACTACTGGCTTGTACAACAAGATTATGACTTTTTTGTTGGCTTGATACATGTTGTATGGTGAACGTGAGCATACTCTTTGCTCACAAAGTATCAAATTGTATCTGTGTCTTTTATATATAATTAAAGGTTGTTTATCTTTTCGTACATTCTTGTTTTTACATGGGGCTGGGGCATCCCCTTTCAGTATTTAGAGTGGCAGCATCCCTAAAGGTATTGACTGTTTAGGCAGCGCTGTTCCCTAATCCGTTTTATACACTACAAAGAGCTGCTTATAGAGTGCCTAATAGAGACTTATTAAAGGACCGCAATCACAGATTTGAATAGAACAATTTTTTAGTGTACCATTTTTTACTATTGTGCATGCGTAGAAAATTTTTAACATAATCTACGTATCTTTTTCTTACGTAGATTGTGTATATGCGGTCTCAAAGACGGTAGACTACGGACGTATGTACTATACGTCCGGTAGTCTGAATCCAGTCCTATATGTGTAATGGCTTTTGAAAGATTAGTCACTCTTGTCTTGATAACCTAATACACAGATTATGGGCCTGATTCAGAGATACGATTTCCACGGCACTTAGGAGCGTATATTTAAGATCTTAGAAAATTTGCATTACTGCGCATGCATAGTAATAGTGCAATGCCGTCTACGTAGCGGTTAGGAGCGTAAATTCGCTAAGAGCGTAAGGTTGAATCGCACGCAAGCACTTAAGATCTTAAGTGCTGCGAAACTTTAAGATCTTAAGGATTTGCATGGAAATGGGCGGGGGGAGGCAGGGAAATGAGGGAAAGTGGGCACGGGCTGACACTTAGGATCTTAAATAAACGCTCCCACGTCACTTAAGATCCCAAATGACAGCGCAGAGTTAGGGCTAGTCAATGGTGGTCTAAGTTTAAGATCCACTGCTGTTTGCAAGCGGAGTTACTGTTTATGCAGTGGGCTGGAACATGGTAAGATCTTACCTAAGGTGCATATATTTGCGATCTTTTTGCAATCGCATCTCTGAATCACCCCCTATATGTGTAATGGCTTCTGAAAAATTAGTCACTGCGTGCCCTGTACTCACTGTATATGCGTATACTGCACCAAGTGTCTCCAGATCAAGACATCTTTTTTGTAAAAAAAACTTACAAAAGATAGCCCTAATAAGGGTTTTTGGTTTCTTTAAGACAGCACAAATATATTGCTATATATTGTGACGCTAGTAGAGCTACAACAAAACAACATTATCACCACTAATTTCCTATCTAAAATGGCTCCGAGATGGCGTGGGAGTGCCTTATAAACCCTTAAAACCACGGGACAACTGTGCAGCTGAAAAATAACATGAGATTTCAAGCTGAAAAAATACAAAACCGCGAGATCCGACATTTCCGCCAAAATGGCGTTTTGCCTCAATTTTGAATACGAATATTGCAGGAAGATTCCAGCCATGGCTCAGTTCAACTCAGAACCTCAAAATTCGAAAGTGTCAGATTTCACGGAATCTGAAGACCAGACCCCAGACCAGCAGAGGAGCTGCGCCCATCTGCGCCCAAGCAAAGGAGCACCAACCAGCAGAGGACCCCAGAGCACCAGAGGAGCCGAAGTGGAGACAGAGAATGGCATCGAGGCACAGAGGTGTTGGTAAGGGAGAAATGTTTTGTTCAGATTTGTCATCACACAGTCATTTAATGATTTTTCATATTCCTTTATAGCTTCACAGACTCAGGAATGTACTCGATAAGACTTGAAAAAGAAGAAATCCATGGCCTCTTTGGGTAATTGACTTTGTCTGATGTTTGGCCTTAACAAGTACAATCTTTGTGAACTTTTTTTACGTTTATGGTTAAATTGAAGCAACAAAATCACAATGTTAGCAATGTTTATTTTGGCAGGTTGACCAAAATCTCTGGCCACAGTTGTAATTTTGTTTTTTTTTAATGTAGCCGTGGATGAAGGCCAGGGAGCTGAGAAATGGGGCAGGACAGAGTCCATGTCGTGGAGTCCTGTGCAGCTCTGCAGGTAATGTGATAGTCTTCTGTTATGTTTTATTTTGTTTTTATTTAAAAAAATTATCCTTTTTAATGGTGTTTTATTCCACTTTCAGAGGAAAGAGGAGTCACCCGATGTGATGTGGAGCCTGTCTCACCCTCGGACAGGGAAATGCTGTGCATCCCTCCATGTAAGTACTTGATATTTCAATGTTAATTTCTCTTTACAACTTGAGCCATACAGCCCAGTCCTCTTTGATGTGACAGAAGAGGCTATCCCTTGCCTTGAGCCCGGCAAGCATAAAACAGCATAACCTTTATTATTGTCTTGTCCTAATTATATACACCTGTTAATTTTGAATTACACAATGTTCATTCTTTTTCAGATGTCACCAGTGCTCCACAGCAGGGGATTCCATCAGATGACAACACATCAGATACACTCGGTAAGTGTGTTGTTTATACCCCTTTGTTTAAAAAATGTTAACGTTCACTGGTGATAATTCACCTTTTCAAAATCTCTCTCTCTTTATTTTCTTTTATTTCAAAATCAATGCACAGATTCAATGTTCTTGAAGAGGTTGTAGGCCAAATGCAGCAGAGTAAAGTGACGTCCAAAATCAATTCCCTTGCTGCAGTTGCAAAACCATGCAGGAGAAACATGATGAACAGCACAGAGACATCCACAACTTGGTAAGTTTTCTAGGCCTCAAAATCTAATGTATGAAACTATTTAGTATGTACATCTAAATGATGTTTTCTATATTTTTTTGTCTTTTCCAGATTTCAGAAATGCATCAGACACTGAAATGGATGTCTGCTATGTCGCCGCAACCACCACCACCACGAATGACAACAGGAACCACCAACCAGGAGACTGACCGGAGAGACAACGTACGACTACAGTTGCTACCAAAACCAAAAACTCCAGACAAACCAGGGGGGACAACATAGTGAGCATGTTCCATGTTCTATGTTGTATTAAGTTGTCTTGTCTTTTATATGTTTTACAAAAGGACAAGGTAGTGGTTGGAATTGATGTGTCCTTTGTCTTGTGTTTCATAAAGATCCACTTCTGATCAAACCACTTTTCATATTTTTTTTTTTTAAACATTTTTATTGAAGCATAATGTTAACATACATCACATTTCAGACATCAAAAGGCAGATAAAATACATGAATCAACAATGGTACTCAATCATGAGTCACGTGTTACCCTTATAGGACATAACAGTTCACACTATAGGAATTAGAGTATTCATGGGACCCAGTTAAGTGCCCCAGACGGGTATGTCGCCAAAATAATATGGAGATAGAAGCAAAAAAAAATGTGATGGGAGATAACCATATCTCTCACAATAAAATGAAGTACAACGATATTATACAATGTGTCTGCCACCTCCTCCTATTTGATACTCGCCCTGTCCACAGAAAGCAAAACCCAAATTTTCAAGAAAAAAACAAAAACAAAGAAAGAGGGGGACAAATCTCCTCGACAATCTTAACTCTACACAGTAGCTGCAATATGCAAGACTCATAAGACGTCCACTTCAAATCGGATAGGCGGGTGATTATCATAAAGTCTAAGCCCATACCACATTGTGTCACGGAAACAGGACTCAATCCTCTTTTTAACCACATCGGAGAGAATATTGATAAAGCTCTCCCAAGTTTGGAAGAACTCCTCAATCTTAGCCTCCTTTTGCAAGGAAGCCTCAATCCAGTCCATTCGAAAGAGGTAATAGAGTTTTTCCCGGAAAAGGGACATGGTGGGGGGCAAAGGGTTAAGCCATGCCTGTAAAATTGTTTTGCGAGCTGCCGCCGACACAGCCAATAGTAACTTTTTGTGTTTCAATGAGGTGCGCATTTCCATAGGGAAGATACCCAGAATCGCCCACTTAGCCATTAAGGGGAATGAGTCGACTAGCAAGTCTATGGCAAATCTCCACACCTTTACCCAAAATCGTTTAATAACAAAACAGTCCCATAGACAGTGACTAAGATCTGCTTCTGGGGAGCCACACTTAGGACAAGCATTAGTGTCTATGATCCCCATGAGACAACCTCTTTTTGGGGAAATATAAGCCTTATGTACTATTTTAATGGCCATTTCCTGATATGAGATCGCCGGAAGCAGCCGACACATAGTCGTCAATGCCTTTAGAATATCTTTAACCAGCAAGTCAGGGAATCTAACCAGCCATTGGGATATACCCGAACTAACAGTAGCGTGATCAAGAATAGGTCTCAGGTGGGTATAGTGGATGGAGATAGCTTTATGGTGGGGGTCGGAGTCAATAATAAAGTATCAATGGGATTGCGCCAGTCAACAGCGGAAAGTTTCCTAATAACTGCACTAACGTAATGTTGGGCTTGAAAGTAGGCTCCCCGGATAAAATTATACTTAGCGATAGCCTGCGCAAGTGTGAGTGGTCTTTTGGTTGTTTTGTCCACCAGTTGTCCAATTGAACCCAGCCCCAACTCTGCCCATCTCTTGAAGGGATGAGCGGCCGCACAGTCCTGAAAGTCCGGATTGCCCAAGAAAGGGAGGAAGAGTGAAGAGTGGGAATTCAAATTATGGTTATGTCTTATTTTGAACCATACGCGCCGTACAGACATAAGCAAGGGATTATGGGTGACCTGATGTGGGAGTTCACTGTCGTGTAAATGTAGGAAAGCAATAAGGTTAATTTGCGGAAGAAACTGCTGATCTAGGTGCGTATTAGTGTAGACTTCGGAATGTGAAAGCCAGTCCCGAAGGTGCCGGAGTTGGGCAGCCTGGTTGTAGAGCATCATATCAGGGAGATTAAAGCCTCCCTGATTTTAAGGCTGTTGTAACTTGATCAAACTGATTCTAGGTCTTTTGTTATTCCAAATGAAGTTACGAAAAATGACCTGAAGACGTTTGACATCATTGATACTAAGAAGAATCGGAAGGGTCTGTAAGGGATACAGTAATTTGGGGAAAAGAACCATCTTTATCAGATTGATCCTACCCCCAAAAGACAGAGATAGGTGTTTCCATTTCTCTATGGTGGTTTCAATATGTGCAATTATTTTTGTAATATTCGAAGAGTAAAGATTTTCAATTCTTTTGGGGAGTAAAATACCCAGGTATGGGATATGTGTAGTGGCCCAGTGTAGGGGTAAACCCTGAGCCCAGGATGGCCGTGTCTTCCCATGTTTAAGTAGGAGCGCCGCGGATTTGTCAAAGTTTACTCTGAATCCAGAAGTCTGACCTATAGCATTTAATTTATCCATGAGCGAAATAAGAACTTCTTTGGGATTAGAAATGTAAAGCAAAATGTCATCGGCAAAGGCCGAAATCTTAACCTCTGCATTCCCAATCTGGATTCCCTTAAATTGTTCCCAACTCTGCAAAATCCGTAACATGGGGTCTAAGACCAAATTAAATAAAAGGGGAGACATTGGACACCCCTGGCGGGTGCCTTTGAACATGGTGATAGTGGCACCCTTAAAACCATTTATCAGCAGGGAGGTACGTGGTGCAGTGTAGAAAAAGTCGATTAAGGCACAGAATTTAGGACCGAACCGCCGTTGCGCTAGGACCCCCCGCATATAGGGCCAGGACACGGAGTCAAAAGCCTTCTGCGCGTCTAAACTAAGAAGCATGTTGCTACCAGAACCTTCAGAAGCAATCACTGCCGCTACCGCCGAGCGAATGCCCCGCACTGAATGTCGTCCGTGAACAAAACCCAACTGGTGACCCGTCAGGAGAGAGGGCAAAAACGCCTGCAGGCGAGATGCCATAATTTTGGCCAGGATTTTAAAGTCCAAATTCAAAAGGGTGATTGGACGATAGGAAGAAGTCAATTGATGATCCTTCCCTGGTTTTGGAATAAGGGTTGTCAATGCATCATTAAAGGAGGGGTAGGATGGTAAATCGTTATGCAGATGCCGATAAAGTTCCAAAAGAGAGGGGGTGAGCTCTGTTTCGAGTAGTTTAAAATATTCCCCGGAGAACCCATCAGGGCCTGGAGATTTTTGTAATTTAAGGCTTTTCATGGCAGCTGAAAGTTCCTCAGTAGTGATTTCCTCCTCTAGACAGTCTATATGCTCCTGTGGAAGGTGAGGCAGATGAGCTGCTTGCAAAATCTGATCAATACTTAACGGACCAATAGGGTCCGCTGAATACAGGGTAGTATAGTATTCCTGAAACATATTGGCAAATCTTCAGTTTTAGTATAAGTAATATTAGAACGTTCGTCCCTAAGAGAGGCTATATGACCTCGCCTGCGACTACCCCTAGAGAGGTTGGCCAGTAACCTGCCCGCCTTGCCTCCCCACCTGTAAAACTTGTGTTTAGTAAAATCGAGTTGTGTACGCGCCTGCAGTGTCAAAAAGCTTTCCAGGGCTTGACGCGCCTCGCGATAATCCCTTAAAGTATCACCAGTTGGGCCCGCCACATGAAGTTCATATAGTCGGGATGCAGTACCATGCAAGGCATTTAATTTTTGCTGCTGGTTCTTATTTCTGCGCCACATAACTAATTATGTGACCCCGCATCACGGCCTTCGAAGTCTCCCAAAACAGGACGGGCCGGTCCCAATGCTCAGAATTGTTATCAAAGAAGTCATTCCACTGGCCTTTCAGGAATCTAAGGAAGTCATCAGACTTATATAAATAAGAGGGGAACCGCCACATGTGGGATTTTGGAGCCGCGGATGGGAGCCCCAACGTCACCGTCACCATGGCATGGTCAGAAATAATTAGGTCCCAAATACCCTCGTCGGTGAGCACCGACATGAGTGAGTCGGCAACCAGGATGTAATCAATTCTGGAATGGGAGTCGTGGACCCCGGAGTGGAAGGTATATGACCTCCCCGTAGGGTTGAGGAGTCTCCAAGGATCCACCACACCCAAGGCGGCCGAGAGACGAAAAATAGGAGAGGAGTCTAGACCCCTCATTTGGGAAGGGGGCCGAGATCTATCCACTGTTGGGTCTGCGACCACATTAAAATCCCTGCCTATAATAAGATTAGGATGATCTGTCTGTAACAATAGTGTGGTCAGTCTGGCAAAAAAATCCTGTTGAGATGAGTTGGGACCATAAACATTGACTATAGTGTATCGGGTGCCATAAATTGTTATATCCATTATAATAAAGCGACCTTCTGGATCCAGAGCAACATCGCCCACTTCATACTGTAGGGATTTGGCCAGGAGTATCGCTACCCCTCTACTCTTGTCTTTGAAAGTAGTGGCAATGCAGTCCCCTATCCACCCAGCCCGTAAGGTGGCCTCCCCTCCCTGCTTCCAATGAGTTTCCTGAAGCAGCATGATGTCGGCCTGCTGTCTGCGTAAGTGAGTAATGACTTTCTTCCTTTTGATGGGGGTATTTAAGCCTCCAACATTCCAGGAAGTGATATGAAGTTGTGGGAGTTTTGGAGGGGACAGGAGATCCGGGGGAAAGGACCGTGCAGCACACTCACCCATAGTTGGTCCTATGGAAAACACGCAGGGGCCGGGTCCCAGGGACAATTCTCAGAGATCTCAAGAGAAGACGACAGACACTAAACACATCTCTGATATAGCATGTTGACATCTGAGGAGATGGAACACAATGTGAGAACCAAGACAAAATAGAACATAAGATGTGAGGACTAACAAAACGCTTCACTTCATTTTCAAAATTTTTCTCCAACTTAACTAAAGCTAAGTGAATTCTGGGAACATCCCCAGAATTCACCACAACTTGGAAAAGACCTAATCTGTTAGAATCAGGTAAGATATTTAAACTTGCAACCATATTTAACAATACAAGAACTCGTTAATGAAGTAGTATCATTCCGTAGGGGAAGGTCATTACCCTGACATATCAGGTGAACACTACTAATCAAGCGAGGAACGGTGTGGGGAAGGAGCAGGGGAGACAGCTGGAGACACCCTAGATTCAAAAAAGCGGCGTGCCTCCTTTGGACAATCAAATATGTGGGTGTGCCCGTTGTCAACTATACGCAGTTTTGCTGGGTAGAGAAGCGCAAAGCGTTGACCATTGTCAGCTAGATGTTTACAGAGTGGGGCAAACTCCCTACGCTTCTGCGATAGCGCAACCGAGTAATCCTGGAACATTAGGATTTTGGCCCCATCTATGACCACCTGGCGTCTATAAGCCATCAGTAGTTGCTCTTTGTCACGGAAGTCAAGGAAGCGGGCTATCACAGGGCGCGGTCTGTTAGAACTTCCCTCCCGCTCTCTACCCAGCCTATGCGCCCGCTCTATCTTAGGGGTCCCCAGGGAGTCCGCTATACCCAGCCCAGAGGGCAGAGTCCTAGTGAGATATAAGAGCAGATCAGGGCCTTTAATTTGCTCAGGTATCCCAATAAAGCACAAATTGTTCCTCCTGCTCCGGTTCTCAAGATCCTCGATCTTGTCATGAAGGGCTTGTAGTTGGATTGTATGACGGTCCGTTATGTTTTGTAGGGCAATAAGGTTATCCTCATTATCACTTGTGCGCAATTCTAATTGGGAGATTTTTGCTGAATTTTCAGATATTTTGGCCACGGTTGTATCAAGGGAGTTCTGAAATGCCTCAAACCTTTTGTCCAAGACCGGCAGAAGAATTTGGGAAATCTCCTTTGCCATAGCCGCCATGGCAGAGGGCGTCGCCCAAGCGGACACGGGCACGTCTGAGGGCTCATGGCCGCCGGCAGGTGAGGAGGAACCCGCTGGTGAAGGGGGTTGCCCAGGTGTTGTAACAGAGGCCTTAGGCCCACTAGTTTTTGACTTCCCCATTTTAGATGACTCCAATAATGATGTGGTTTTAGCTGCCGCAGTTCTACTATAGTATTTCTGCATGCCACACTAAGTTTAGTTAAATAAGTACACGCACTGTGTCAGCACAAGTGATAAAGGGGGATAAATGAGGACCAAGGTATTCAGTTTCCCCTATGGGAATGACATGTAGCTACGGTACCACTAGTGACATGAAAACGTATCAATTATGAGACCTAGCAGGAATATATACAGACTAAACACTGAATGCAGTGGTTAACAATAACAAAGCAGTAGACAATAACTTCAAAAAGCTGATAAGAAAGTAACTGAAGGCAAATAAAGAGAGGCTGGGTGAAATATGGTAGCACTGAGAAGAACACCCAGAAAGGGGCCCTCTAAATTACAAGCACACTGTCTACTGCCAATGACGTTAGATGTGGTCAGTGGGAGACACCCTCGATAGGAGAATATGCCACCAGGATTATGACAGTGGGGACAGGAAGAGCTGAAATAAGATAAATACAGTGGGCTCCTCCGACAAACATATAATATACAGTCCTCTCATCTAGAAACTAAAATGTCCCAGGGGGGAAAAGGGCCTTACAGCACCCACCAAACCCTTAAGTAGAATGGGGAATAGTCCTGAAGAAAACCAGGGTAAGAGATGACCTTCTTCAGGCAGCACACCATTGATGATTCTGGCGACGAGGAACCGAGCTCTTGTAACCTCCTTGAGCAGGCAAGATGGCCGCCCCGTCGCCACTAGGACACAGCTGCCGTTCACACGTCTCCAGGGACTCCCCGACAGGGTACCGCTCCTCCGATGGCCCACAATGTCCACTGGTCACTTGCACAGCCAGGCGTCAGCGCTGCTCCAGGAACCTCCCGCAAACTGCCGAGGATGCGCGCCTTGATCTTTCAGCTTCGCAGCCGGGTCACTGCCGCCTCACCCCGCAGTCGGTAGCCAGGTACTCCAGGCCTCAGCAAGCACCACTCCTCCAACGAAGCAATCCGGCCGGCAACAGTATCCTCTGCCCGCTCAGCAAGGTAAGGCACAAAAAGGGTGTGGAAAGGTCCTCGTGCGGTGCGCGAGCAGCCTCCTAATAAGCACAGATTAAGCCCGCGGCTGTCCGGAAACACGAGCCCGCAGGTGATATAGCACACCGTGCTCACAGTCCCAAGATGTGAGGGCCGCCCGATGACCCGCGGACTAGGGGGCACCGCAGCCGGCCAAGACCCCCCTCAGAAGTCCAAGGAGCTCCGACTACCAGGTAAAATGGCGACTGCGCCACACGATTCAATAGGCCCTCGTTATGATGGACAGACTCCGGGGTTCAAAGTGGCTCCCAGTGACCGGCCAGCGGTCAAAGTATGGCTCAGCACATGAGGCAGCCAGCCTACAGCACCTGTCCACGCTGAAGCCAAGCGTAACAGGCCGATGGCTGCTGATTGCAATGGTTCCTCCAGGAGCCGAGGTAACTCTGTGCGCCGCCCGCCGGAAGTCCCCACTTTTCATAATTTTAATGCTTGTTATTGTGTGTATTTGGATTTTTCTCCCCAAATGTTTTTTCTTGATTGTAGAATTGTGCCAGTGTCAAAAGGTAAATGTTTATTTTCATTTTGTCCATTAAATTTTTACTGTAATGTTTAAAGCTTTAAATGTGTTAAAACTGCTTACTAACAATATTTTTTTTTTAGGTCAACAATAGTGGGACAAACTTGGCTATGGACCTGTTTGCCTGTGTATGGACTTTTTTGATTCATTACCATGGAGCTGTGTTCTTCAGTATGGACTCTGATGCTTCATTATGGACCTGCAAGGACTTTGATTCTTCACCATGGACCTGTGTCCTTTAGTATTGTATATAATGCTGCAGTATGGGCCTGCAGAGACTGATTCTTCACCATGGACTTGTTTTCTTCAGTATGGACTCTGATGCTGCAGTATGGACCTGCAAGGACTTTGATTCTTCACCATGGACCTGTGTTCTTCATTATGGACTGTGATACTTAATTTTGCCCCAGTTTGGACTTGGCTCATCTACTATGGACTTATATTCACCCCTTAATGGACATTTATGCCCCAGTATAGACTTTAATGGGCTGAGTTGTTTTGCTGTGCAATTTGTATTTGTATGTTGGTTTTTAATTTGTTTTATGTTTTAGATAATAAATTATTATATTGTACTGTTCTGGTTGTAATAATTGTAATGACTGTCTAAATTATTTTAGGTTTTTAATAAAGTTGCTATTTTTATCTCAATGTTGTTCACTTTTATTATATAGTAAATGGTAAGTTAGTGTTTAACATATTTTATAAATTTTTGGAAACTGCTATTTCACATTATTTTCATACAAACACATTAACACATTAACATTATTGTTTTGTTAAGCTGTTTTTTTTTTTTTTTAAATCAAATGATTTTTATTAAACATTTCAAAGTCAGCAATACATCCGTCAATATACATATACAGTACAAAGATTGTGAGCAATTATGATATACAACTAACATAACATATGCGTGTCTTTAGGTCAATCTCCAAGACGTCAGTTATTCAACCAAGAGTGATATACAGAATAATTACAGAATATAACCATAGCAAAGGATATCCTGTAGAGTTACATATCTCTACCCCAGCCACCCGGCGTCAATGAATTAACAAATGCTACACAGAAGTGTCATCAGGTGAGGAGCCCCCGTAGTAGATTGAGTCCAACCAGCCATCCCAAATTTTATTAAATTTCTGAGGACACCCCCTGCTTTTATAGGTAAACTCTTCATGAGATAGCGATATATTAACCAGTCGGAGCCAGTCACTAAACAAGGGGGGAGCTGGGGCACACCAAGTCCTTGCAATGCAAACCTTAGCCCACATACAGAGGAATTTAACATAGGTTTGTTTATACATTGTAAAATGGTCCTCCAATCCCACACCAAATATACACAATTTAGGATCGCTGTTTGGAAGGACCACCCCCGTGACACCTATACAATTGAGAACTTTGGTCCAGAACTGCTGCACCCTTGAGCAAGACCAAAACAAATGCATAAAGTCAGCACCCAGTTCCCCACACTTTGGGCAGGCACTAGAATGTGAAGCATTAATCCTTGACAGTCTGACTGGTGTTAGATAGACCCTATGAATAATATAAATTTGAATCTGTTGAGGTCTAATGCTAGCAGTAAGCCCCTGGGAGCTACTCAGGATCCCCTCCCAGTCAGCACCCAGTTCCTCACACTTTGGGCAGGCACTAGAATGTGAAGCATTAATCTTGGACAGTCTGACTGGTGTTAGGTAGACCCTATGAATAATATAAATTTGAATCTGTTGAGGTCTGATGCTAGCTGTAAGCCCCTGGGAGCTACTTAGGATCCCCTGTTATGTTAAGCTTTTTAATAATTTTTGTGTTGCATTGGGTTACACTGAGAATCAAAATAGGAAGAGAAGACTTACATAACCTTTATGCAATTGATATGAAGTTACAAATAGTACAAATTGAAAACTTACATTTACAGATGTTTTTATAATGAAAGATAAATTAGTGTCTTCCGTAATTGTGATGTTATAAACAACAATAAGCAAGGTAATATTTAAGAGAGGAAAATGGAGCAAAGCATTAAAACTTCATTGTTTAGTTAAGTGCATTGTGTATACTCAAGTGTTCAGTTCTGTAGCTGTTATCCCAACACACAGATATAAAGACATTAGTGGCTGTGCAAAGAAGAGCAACTAAAATGGTCAATAGTATGTGTCACAAAACATACAGAGAAAGGCTACAGTAGCTTGCTGCAGAGAAGGTAGAGGGGGGGATAAGATTTCGGCTTTCAAAAATATCAAGGTTTGTGAACGCCTAGATGAGGTGGCATTTTTCAAACAGGTGTAATAGAGGACATGGAGGTTGGTAGATGCAAAGGAAATTTGTGGACAAATTACTTCACAGAAAGGGTTGTAGATAAGTGGATTAGCCTCCCACCAGAGGTGGTTGAAGAAAAACACATTAGAATAGTTAAAACATTCTATTGCATAAATATTAGAATCTCCCAAATCTTTCACAAAATTCACGGTACATGGAGTCTGTATAGTTTAAAATTAATAACTGGGCAGACTGGATCGGCCATATGCCTCTCATCTGCCGTCACTTCTATGTTTCTATGTAAATAGTAAAGTTTGGGTTTTGCAGTAATTGCTAATAATGACTACTTACTTATATTACACCGGATCCTTAGGTATACAGATTACTCCTGGGTGGTCCATCCTCTCTATCTGCCGGAACTGTAGGTGGGCAGGGGGGGGGGTGCATTTAAATTGTACTACCATGATTAGATAATAAGGTTATGTGCAAACAGGTTCAGCATGGGCACTCTGATCAGTCCGTTACTTTGCAGCCCTACATGCAGCAAGCTACAATACACTGTATTGTGACACCTTTCTATCATAGCCATCATTTCTCATTTATGTAATTTTTGTTACAGTTGCTCTTTGTTGAGATTGGACTTGAAAACTCTCACTCCCATGTCATCAGTGAATTTTGGGTGGCCATGACCATGATGCCAGTTCATGAATTGTCTTTCCTTGGATTACTTTTGGTAGGTACTAACCACAGCATACTGGGAACACCCTAGAAGACCAGATTGGAGATGCTCTTACAAGGGCCAAATTGTGACTTCCGGTTCCGGCGGCCATGCAGTAAAGACGCGACAGCTCCGTTACAGCCCCGGCA
The DNA here is from genome assembly GCA_011038615.1 of Limnodynastes dumerilii. Lineage (NCBI taxonomy): Eukaryota > Metazoa > Chordata > Amphibia > Anura > Limnodynastidae > Limnodynastes > Limnodynastes dumerilii. Next base: position 58,395 of record WWET01004951.1, read on the forward strand.
GATCACAATTACTGTCAGCAGAACAGCGCTCCCCCGCCACACATAATGCCTCATGATACTCTCCTCACTCCCCTCCGTCTGATGAAGCAACATTCCCCGCTGATCATGCCGCCTAAGCAACAGAAAACCAAAGCTGAGAAAGCAGGTCTCAGCTAACATGGCGGATCATTCTAATCCTGTCTCCCCTGCTGCACCTGACCCCACTGAGCTCTCAATGTCTCTTAATGCTAATTCCAGCACATGCACCCATTGAGGATATTGTCAAAGCAATTCAGGAAACCATGACCCCATTACTGCAAGCACAAGCTGCCTCATTTAATCAGACTTTACAAGAAATCAAGGATCAAATCTCTCAGCTCTCCCAAAGAGTTGCTGCTGCAGAACAAATGGCTGGAGACTTATTTCATGATATTTCAATACTAAAACCCAAAGCTACATTTCTTCAGAAAGATCAATACCAGATGTGGAATAAATTGGACGATTTAGAAAATCGGTCTAGGCATAACAATTTAAAGTTGGTGGGGATCCCAGAGTCTCTTAAAGGGCCAGCGCTAATAGAATTTTTCTCATCCACCCTGCTAACTTTATTGCAAATTCAAAATGAATGCACTTCCATTGTGATAGAGCGGGCTCTCCGCAAGAAGACACCCAGTCTAGACCGCGGCTGGTCATTTTCAGTTGTCTAAATTTCGTGCATAAATAAGCTTTGTGGATGGCATCTAAGAAAGCTGACACACTGATATAGGAAGATAAACGTCTTAGATTGTTCCAAGATTATTCCGCCGAAGTCACCAGAGGCCACAGAGAATTCTAAAAGATATGCTTGCAGCTGGTTTAAAAGCAGCGGAAATTTTCCCTACTCTAACCGGCAAGATTACGCATCTTTGATGGGAAATCGTTTAAAGATTTCATGACTCCTGATGAGGCTGCCGCCTACTTGCAAGAAGAGTTAGCTGAAATGGAAGGTACCTCAAGCCTCTCCCCTCCATGCACCTCCACGGAGACACCTAGAGGACTACACACTTACAAGAGATGAAAGGTTCTCAAGATTTATTGCAACACTTGTGTGATTGTTCAGAAACTGCACTTCGTGGTCGCCAGATCTGACTTCACCCACTGGATTATATATTTTTGGTTATTCACAAGGAACTGCAAAGTATATATACTAGGCCATTAATCTTAACTTTCTTTCTGTTTTAAATCTCTTTATTTATATTGTTTTTTCTATATTGTTTTGTTTTAAATGATGACAAAAGCAACTTACAATACAAAATAAAGTACAGCATGAGATACAATTGAATGTCGTCAGTGAATAAAATATACAGGCGAAGGAATGAGCAAATAGCAAAATGATTATGAATTCCTAAGCAAGTGTTATCAACACAGAGAACAAGTACCACGATAGTAGGTACCAGACTTATCTTAAGAAAACTTTTACCAACTATCAAGATTTTGGAAGATATCATTTTATAGGGAGGGAGGGAATAAGAATAGGAAAAAAGGAGAGAAAAGAGCCAAAGACATAGTCCTCTCAGAGAGTCCTAGGGGTAGAAGTATTAAAAAAGTTATGCCACAGATTCCACGTGGATTGATAATGTTTAACCCTGTTATTCATTAAGGCCGTAATGTATTCCATAGATGACAAATGCCAGATCCTATTCAAAAGGGCTGTATGTGAGGGAGCGTGGGGATTCTTCCAGTGCTTAGCTATTAGTGACTAAGCTGCATTGCAACAGTGTCCTAGGAGTTTGTCCATTGACTTAGACAACAAAGGCAGAGGCTTACTTAGAAGGTACACCGCAGAATCAAATGGAAGATCACTCTCCAACAGTTGATTTAAAAAGCTAATAGTGTCCTTCCAAAACTGGGCTATTATGGGGCAGCTCCACCAAATGTGAAAAAATGAACCAAGCTCCCCACAATTTCTTCAACACTGGTTAGACACCGAAGAAAAAAAAAATGTAATTTAGAGGGGACTAAATACCAGCGCGTATATACCTTGTAAGCCGTTTCTTTCACTCCAACGTTGAGGGACGCCTTGGCTACACGGAGCCTAATATCCGACCATATCTCTCCGTCCAGCGGGCCCCCTAGATCTTCTTCCCATGCAATTTCATGTGGTTCTCGCTCCTCAGGTGTTGGTTGCAAAACCGTATGGTACAATAGAGAAATCATGCCTCTTTGCCCCACTGAATAGATACAGAAAAGCTCAAATTGTGTCGGGCGCTGTAAAGTTTTAGAATGAGCCTGAGTCTGATTGAATTTGTAGGCCTGGAGGTACAAGTAGAAAGCTGAGTCAGGGAGGCTATATTTAGTTCTAAAATCTGCAAATGTTTGAGGCGCATATTGCCCCAAAATATGAAGGAAACGATCTATGCCCTTTTTTGCCAAGGTCTGTGTAATTTGTAGAGGGACACTTTTGTGGAAATGCGGATGTAGCCAGATGGGGGTCAGAGGTGAAGGGTATAATGTGAGCTCAAACTTAGAGTATATCATGTCCCATGTTTTGAGGGTGAATTGTATGGTGGGGACTTCGTGAGCCACGGCCGGTCTGTTGGATTTAGGTAACCAGGGAAGAAACTCCACCTTTCCTGTGCGGAGAAGTGCATTTTCTATATCCACCCACCTTTTGAAACCCGGTCCAGAATGCCATGTGACTATGTGGCTCAGCTGCATCGCTAAATAATAATTGTGTAACAGGGGTACCCCCAAGCCTCCTTCCACTGGGGATTTGGCCAGTAATGCACGACGGAGCCTGGGTTTCTTCCCCTCCCAGATAAATTTCATACATGATGTTTGTAAGGTTTTAAAAACAGAGGTGGGGACCAGTATTGGGAAAGTCTGGAACAAGTACATCAGACAGGGGAGAAGATTCATTTTGACTGTGTTTATTCTCCCTACCCAAGAAATTTACATTGGCTTCCAACTCTCCAGATCATGTTCAATTGTTCTGAGAAGGGGGGTATAATTGGCTGCATATAGCGCATTGTATGTTTTAGTTATTTTTACCCCTAAGTATTTGAGCCAATTAGGGCGCCATTGGAAGCTGAAACTAGCCATCAAGCCCAGAAGAGTTGCGTGGGGGACATGTAAAGATAATGCTTCAGATTTTGAATGGTTCACTTTATAGCCTGAGAGAAAGCCATACTCAGAAAGTTCTTTAAATAAATTTGGTAGCGAAATTTGCGGGTTAGATAATGTTACAAGTACATTGGGCCTGGTCCAGAACTACGCCCGCCGTACTAGCTATGGCGGGCGTAAGCTTAAGATCGGTTGAAAAGCCGATCTGCGCATGCGCCGGGCAGATGTTGCCTGGCGTAGCTACGGCATCCGTAGGAACAGCATAGTGATGCTGGAGGGGGTGTCCCCCAGTGTTACTATGTTAAGGTTAGTGAAGGTGGGTGGGGGGAGTTACTTTAATGAGGGAGGGCTTAGCGTTACAACGCTCCTGTGCGAGCGTATTTTCCATTGCTTAAGCCGACTGAAGTTAGGGTAGCCTTCAGCCGGCGTAAGCAAGGGAAAATACGGCCGCACAGGGGGAGTGTCTGGGAGAGTGGACGCTGATACGCTGTGCTTTAGTAAGCACAGCGCATCGGCGTAGTTCTGGATCAGGCCCATCGTCCGCAAATAACGAGACTTTGTATTGGTTATGTCTAAGGGTGATTCCAGTACTATCGGGATTCAAGCTGATCCTAGTGGCTCAATACTTAGAGCATATATAGGTGGGGAGAAGGGGCAGCCCTGCCGTGTGCCATTTTTTTACGAAAACGCAGGGGATAACATGCCGTTAGTAAAGGTTGAGGCGTAGGGAGATTGGTAGAGAGCTTTAACCGCGGTTAGGAAATTGTCTTTGATCCCAAAGGCTTGCAGAGAAGATAACATAAAATTCCAGGAAAGGCGGTCAAAAGCCTTTTTGGCATCAAGGGCTAGTAATATAGAGGAATGAGAATGAGTCATATTTATATGATGAATTAAATTAATGGTACGCCTGGTATTGTCAGCGGCTTGTCTAGTTGGAATAAGCCCTACCTGGTCCAGGTGTATGAGTGATGGGAGGATCTTGTTTAACCTTACTGCCAATACCTTAGCGAACAACTTTAGGTCGGAGTTAATCAGGGAAATTGGCTGATAATTGGAGCAGAGCGTGTGATCTTTACCCGGTTTTGGAATTACAATTATTTTAGAACGGGTAGTCTCAGGCATAAAATGACCTCCTTGGAGTATACAGTTAAACAATATTTAAGCCAAGGCAGGAGCACCGTAGCAAATGATTTATAATACGCTCCCGGGAAGCCATCTGGGCCAGGGGCCTTGCTAGATTTCTGCGTTTTTAACGCCTTTTGGACCTCTTATAGGGAAATTTCCGTGTTAAGCATTTGAGCTGCCCCCTCATTTACCTTAGGCAAGTTACAAGTTTTTGACTAGGCGTGCACCTGGGAAGCCTGGTCTGCTGTTCCTGATTGCTGTAAGTTGTACAGCTGGGTATAGTATTGTTCAAATATTTTGTTTATTTCTCTGGGATCATGGAGCAGGGTCCCTGTAGAGTCCCTTAAACTGGGGATTGCTTGCATAGCTTTTTTGGCCCTCAAACGATTGGCAAGAAGTAAGTCGGCTTTATTGCCTTTCTCGTAAAACCGCTGCTGAAGTCAGCGAAGCTTACATTCTGTTTTTTCAGCTAACAAATTTTGGAGTCCCCCGCGCACCTTAATCAAGTCATTTAAAGTTGTTTAGTCTAACGTTTGTTTGTGTTGTTGATCTAAGCTTTGCAGCTTCTTTGACAATGCTAAAATAGTGGCCTCTTGTTTACGTTTATGCTGTGAGGCATATTGGATGACTGTACCTCTTATAACCGATTTGTGGGCTTCCCAGAGCAGGGGCATGCTAACATCAGTTGTATTGTTAATCTCAAAATATTCATTAAGTTTGGCGTTAACCGCCTCCTGAAATTGCGGGAATTTTAGAAGTGTTTCGTTCAATCTCCAACTGGTCCTACTCGCGGTGTAATTGCCTATATCAAGGGTGATGGATATCATCGAGTGGTCCGTCCACACGGTCGATAAAATGGCAGCATGTGTTAGGGTTTGTATAAGCGAGGCGCAGGTGAGCCACATATCGATACTAGAATAGGCATGGTGCAGATGAGAATAAAATGTGTAGTCTTTAGTATTAGGGTGTAATACCAGCCTACCTGTGACTATGAGATAGCCGCCTTCCGCATCACTGAGCGAGCCTGTAACCTCCAGTGGGGCATTACGACTTATCAGGATTGCTGTACCGTTTTGTTTAAAACCCGCATTTGCATATAGCGCAGTTGTATACTACCTTGTGGACAGCGAGGGATGGCCGGAAGCTCTCAAGTGCGTCTCCTGAATGAAAAAAATATCAGCTTTAGATTTAGATTCACTAAGAGAAGGGTCAAAGGCATAATACTATGCTGAAAGGGCGGGGCTTAGAAGGGACAGGGAAGAGAGAAAAGAAAAAGAGTAGTAAAAACTAGTAGAATCCCAAGACAACTGAGAGAGAGCAAAAGGGAAAAAGAGAGGAAGGGGTAGTAGCTAAAGTCATCCAAAATAGGGTGAGAAGCTACTTAGTTGCAAGTAACAGAAGGACTCGGGTGTAGGGGTGTCTACTGTAAACTAATTATATTAATGCTACAATTTACACTGTAATAGTAGAATTACACTAAAGATAATAAGAACTTTTAACCCCGAAATAGGGGGGGTGGTTGACCAACTGATATATAAGTGCAAACCAGGGGCCAGTTTAATGGGTCCCCCAAAGGAACCAAAAGAGAAGTAACCAGAATTATAAGATAGAATACATACATTTATCTGGCAAATGAAACTAATACCATTAGCAAATTGTACAAATAAAATTTTGTTGCAATAAAATATTACTGAGCGGTGGCCTATATAATGAGCTAGACAGGCAGCCTAAGCTCAGGAACGAACAATAGAAAATCCCAATATAAACGGGTTAAGGATACTTGAACCTATAAACATAAACATGCTCAGTCCCCTTGCGGATGAAGTCTAAGGTTCCTCAACAGGTGTTTAACCTCTTCTGGGGTCCTGATGGCGTGTGTATGACCACTTGCTTCCACTAACAGGCGAAATGGAAATCCCCAATGGTAACGGAAACCATGGTCTCAGAGATCTTGAGTAATGCCTTTAAGATCCTGGCGTTTAGCAATGGTGGACGGGGCCAAATCTTGAAATATCTGAAGTTTAGTCCCTTCAAACAAAATATGATTCGAATTCTGGCTTGCTTTCACAATGTTCTCCTTGAGATGGTAAGATAGGAATTTAAGGATTATGGGGTAGATTCAGAACTACGTTTGCAATACGTTTCCTCGCGTATCGTATTTACGCGTGCATACCTTCTATACACTCCCCTTGTCACACCCCTTGAATGTACGTATTTTGACCAAGATACACTTTCCAAACCCTACCTTAACTTTTGGCAACGTAAGCGATGTGATCGGCACACGTACGTATGGGCAACACGTATTTACGCAGCTAAGCACGCCCATACTGTACACTTTAAATACAAACCCCTGCCTACTTAACGTATTTCAGACGTATTTTGGACTCACGTAAAATTGGCACACCCACACGTAAGTATTTACGTGACTGATACTTGATACGTTCACATTTACGCTACGTTACGGAGCGTATTTTCTATGATGCGCATGCGCAGTACTTACAAAAACGCGATTTTACGTCTCCGCCACGCATAAATTTGCTCACAAGCGTTGTTCTGGATCTGTCCCTATGTCTCTGGGAGGTTCTCCCTCTTTGGGTTTAGGTCGCAAGGCACGGTGCGCTCTTTCCAGATGGATTTCTTTTTCGTCAATGGAGGGAATCAAGGTTTGAAAGAGACGTATTAAGTATGGTTCAATATCTGAGGGCTCCACCGCTTCTGGAACATTACTTATCCGCAGATTATTCCGTCTCTCTCTATTTTCCAAGTTCTCGTTTTTTTCCTTTAAAAATTCCACTTCCCTGCTCAAGTAGTCAAGATCATTGTTGACCCCATCTTGAAACTGCTGATGCTGGGCAGAAGTTTTTTACAGCTCTTGGGTCCTTTTAGACAGATCTGTAATGTCTTTTTGTAGAGCTCCTACCGCTTTCTGCAGTTCTGCTGCAAAGGAGGTTTTTAGATCGAGAATCAGCGTTTGGAGGGATCAAATGTCCGCTTTTGTGGACGGAGTTCCGTCAAGATCCATATCCTGCTCCGAAGAATCATTTAGTGGAGACGGAGGAGATATCTGAGTTGAAGTTTTGTTCTGTTTAGGGAAGTGTTGAGTGATTTCGACGTTCCCAGCTTTCTGTCCACTCGCAGAGGTTTTCTGTGTGATCATGGCTTACAAAAGAATAGGTATAATGGTATGTAAAATGTTCCAGACAGTAGTATGGAAATATAGGAGGTTCCATGGGGGGACCCAGAAGTATTTTTAATGCATCAAGATGTTATCATCAATAATAGAAGCAGAACTGGAGGGTCTAATATATTGCTGTGAGTGTTATGGATAAATTGGTCCAGTTGACATACGGATAGCAGCAGGTGTGTGGGGTCACTGCGAATGCAAATGGAGGAAAAACACATCCTCCTTTCAAACTCCCTTTTAGCCAGAGTTACAGATACAAAGATTGAACCAATTAACATAACCAACCATGCCTTAGTCTGGGTAACCCTGACCCCTACCATAGATAAGGGCAATTATAGATCCTGGAGGTTTCCCACGCATCTGATAAACTCCCTCAAATTGCGTGACATGCTTAAGGCAACTTGGTCATCTTTCAGCATGGCTAATGCTCAGCACAGAGATGACCCATTATTATTTTGGCAGACAGCCAAAGCTGTAATTAGAGGTGAATTAATATCCTATATTCAGAAAATTAACAAAACACATTCCCAGCTGTTTACAGAATCACAACGGCATCAAACGAAAACTTATCAGAGATTTGTCCAATCCCTTACTTGAATTAATAAAAATAAATACCGTGAAGTACAAGCCCACTTTGATAATGTTATCACACAAATGGGAAATCGCTTCACCCAAAACAAACAATACAAGTTCTATAGACATGGTAATAAACCAGGTCGATTATTGTCCAGCTTACTAACTGGTATGCGCCATCCCAGCAGCATACAGAGCTTAAAAATCACATGGTTCCAGGGTACATAAAAGTACTGAGATAACCCTACTTCTTAAAGATTTTTACAGTAAACTTTATTCTAAAGACCCGATAAATGAAATTGAAAAACAAAACTTTTTGGGCTAACTTGCCTATCCCACAAATATGCTAGCTACATAATGATTTACTCTCTGCCCCTATTACAGCCCAAATTGAATTAGCTATAAAGAAACTTAAACCACTCAAGGCCCCAGGACCAGATAGGTTTAGTGGAGAGTTTTTTTTAGGATACATATCTTAGAAGTAACCGAACCATTGCAGTTATTATAGACAATCATCATGTTCCCTTGTACTTTAACTCAGCTATCATTAAGGTAATTCCAAAATCCGGAGCTTACTAAAATTCTTGCAGAGCGAGTCAAACATATCTTACCATCTATAATTTATCGGGATCAAACTGGGTTTATTTGGGGACGTCATTTGGTTTTAAACATTAGGAAAATTTTAGCAGTTATGCAGAGACTAGAGCAGCAGCACTCCGAATCTTAATCTTTTACTATCACTTGACGCCGAGAAGGCTTTTGACCTGATGACCTGGGGCTACTTATTTGAAGTCTTAAAAAGGTTTGGCGTCCCAGAAAAATGTATTAAATTAGTGTCTACCCTTTATTCATTCCCGTTAACCCAGGTATGTAGTAATGGCCACCTCTCCGCTCCCTTTGAAATAGAACGGGGTACCAGACAGGGATGCCCCTTGTCACCTCTCCTATTTGCCCTTGCTTTGGAACCCTTGGCTATATCTTTATGACAGACCAGGTGTATCGGCACCAGTAAGTAATGAGCCACAATCAGGCTGAGTAGTGCTACCATACGGTATATTAATAGTATGCATAGAGAAGAAAAAAAGACCGTATATATTGGTGCACATACATATCAAAGACAATCTGATATTACAAAAAAGATTTATTGATACAAAACTGTTGCGAAATTTTGGTTAAAAGTAGCTACATAAATGCAGAGCAAACTGCATCATAACAAACAGACATCAGCCACAGAGCCTCAATCCTCATAATAAGTGCACCTGTCATATAATTACAATTGAACAATAGAAATAGCTATAAAAATTTGATACATAAGTGAGATAAATATCTTTGATACATGTAAGGAGCGATACATATAATGATACAACTGGGTTCAAATATACATAATTATTGGGCATACTAGCCAGAAAATTGTAATGATATTACCACTCATACTGTGTAATGCTTGATAATGCTGCAGATGGAATAAAGTGAATAGTTCTCAATATAAACCACAACACTTACCCTACGGCTAAAAAAGAAAAAATAACTGAAAACAAAACAAAAATCACCTCACGGTGATGCTTCACTCCGCAGAGCAGCTAACTGTCCCTTGTGGTTTAAAGTTGGTGAGTCTGCAGCAGGAGAGAAGTGTTCAGTTGTGCTTCATCAAATTGAGGCTCTGTGGCTGATGTCTGTTTGTTATGATGCAGTTTGCTCTGCATTTATGTAGCTACTTTTAACCAAAATTTCGCAACAGTTTTGTATCAATAAATCTTTTTTGTAATATCAGATTGTTTTTGATATGTATGTGCACCAATATATACGGTCTTTTTTTCTTCTCTATGCATACTATATCTTTATGACATCAAAAAGAATTTCAGGGTATTATGGTAGGCAACCAAGAGGTTTAATTGGCATTATTTGCCGATGATATGTTGTTATTTGTGTCCAACCCCTCCATCTCACTCCCAGCTATAGTCTCAATTATCACGCAATTTTGAACATTTGCAGGTTACAGAGTAAATCTGCAAAAATCTGAAATATTACCTTTGACGGCGGCAAATAAACTTCATACAATGAAATCAGTTATAACAAGTTTCAAAATTTCTCCCCATTCTATTAAATACTTAGGAGTTAAAATTACGCCAACTTTACAAAATCTATATAGCCAAAATTATACCCCTGTATTAAATAAGAAATAACAAAAAAAAACTAGATAACTGGAAGCTTTTACCTCTCTCACTCTTGGGCAGGGCAACTATCCTCAAAAGTGTGATCTTTCCAAAAATTTCTTATCTTATTCAGATGTTGCCCTTTGGGCTCTCCAAATTCGATAAAATATATTGTGATGCTATCTTTTCTAAAAAATTTTATGGCAATATAAGAAACCAAGGGTAAAATTTGCTAAATTAAAATTACCTAGAAGGCAAGAGGGACTGGGTATACTGATGTTACGTCTTTTACAACTGCCGTATTGTTTAGATATGTTATTGATTGGATATTGCAGAGAGAAACCTACTCTAACTTACGCTTAGAAGAAGCCCTGTTTCTCCTCTACTCCCCAGTCGCTTATAACATCTACAAACACTTTGTTAAAACATCATGAGCGAATCATGAAAACATTACATTCAGTGCAATTGCAGGAGGTTCACTTTAAAGTTATCCATAAAATGCATATGGCCCCTGCACAAAGACAATACATGGTGACCTCTGATACAGGTCACTGTTTAAAATATAAACAACCCAAGGCTACCTTTTTTCATTGCTTTTGGACTTGCCCAAAGATTGTTAAGTTCTGGATAGCTTTACTATCACACTGTTATTTAGACTTGGGATAGAAACATCACCTCTCAACTCTAATACTGTTTGCAACAGATGAAATATGACTCCCCTGAAATCAACATGGTTTAGCCCAGGTGTAACTAAGTTCATGAACTTAACAAGGTCTGGATCCAGCCCATTGTATTTAGGAGAAGGAGTTGTTAAGTTGCCTGTTATATCTGCCATATTAATGTATTTTCTGAAGTTGTCCATCACTTTCTGTCAATTATAATCACTCCCAGGCCTTGAGGAGAATTATATCACTGCCCGGCACTCGCATGACATGTCACTATTTTGTGTCCCTTTCCCTTGTTCTTGCTATTTACTTTATCATCCCATGTTTTTTGTCTTCTCCTAGCATTATGTACTAGAAATATACTTAAATGTTGTATATTCTGACAGTGTAACTCCTATGTTCTTTTTTGCATACCCGTATACACCTTTTGGGACGCATGTGCCCCAGGTGCCTGTTTATGTATATGTACACTGTCTGTTTTTGTATTTGCTTTGCTGAACTATGCTGAAAAATTTAGATTATAAAAAAAAAACAAAAAAAAACAAGGGCCAAATTGTTATTGCTAGATGACATGGGTAAAGGGCTAAAGACTTAAGTAAGTGCTTGAAATTTGTTAATCCTGGGCCAAACCATGTTGATTGCAGGGGAGTCATATTTCATCTGTTTCAAACAGTGTTAGAGTTGAGAGGTGATGTTTCCTATCCCAAGTCTAAATAACAGTGTGATATTAACGTTGGTCAGTATCTGTGTGCAGTAAGCAATTCTAAGATATATCCCTACATGCAAAGAATACAATTAACTTGATTCCCCCTGCAATCAACATGGTTTAGCCCAGGAGAAACTAATTTCAAGCACTTACTTAAGTCTGGATACAGCCCAAAGTCACTAAAAAACGTATATTTATAATTTTTTCTCGTCTTCTACACATCTGTTAAAATAACTTAGGCCGGATCTATAATTAACAATGCATAGGATGGTAACGTATGTAAATGACATTCCTATATTCCTCAAGTGCAAGGGCAATGCACTCCCCTTGAAATCCATGTTGATCTGCGTGCAAAACAATAAAAACTATTTTGCATTCCTTACATGTTTTTGATCAGGTCTACACTTGCACCTATTTTGCTATTACTCTCAAACTTTGGATCAACACCATGCCTATATATTTAACACCTTTGGCAGGTGGCATTGTAGAGTGATGAACAATGCTTTTCACTTCACCTGCCTGGTTTTTGGTTTTGGTTCACCAGGCATACATATGTATTTATTTTATTGTGCTAAACATTTATTTTTACATTGCACACATTTGTATGTTTTATCATAATTAATAAATTATTATTAAACAATAGTCAATTGGATCAGCGTTGTCTTTCAGGTTCTGAGCTACTTTTGTTTGGAGTGACAATCCGGGCTATAAAACATATTAAACTATTCCCACAGCAACTCAAGCCCACCACTTAATTTGTCAAGCAAAGAGGATACTACCAGGGCATTTTTTTGTCGTCGGACGCACTGGAACGGCGTTCCGGCACCTTTTTCATTACAGCGGGATAGTCCCGCTTTCGGGGGACTGTCCCGCTGTCCTGTCTGTCACAACTTGTCCTGAGAGATCAGACTTTGGGACAAAGTTGTTTTTTTTTTTGTTAAAAGCTTGTACCGCTGTATCTGCAGCTGGGCTTTTAACAGTGCAGTACAGGTAATACAGGGCTCCTACAGGAGCCCTTTAGGACCAAACCTGTTACTGCGAATGGCAGTGACCAAACCTAGTGGTCACTGCCATTCTAGAAATAGATTTTGTCCTACAGGGCTCCCGTTATTACCACTACTGCACCACGTGACCATCGGCAGACTGAGAGAGGGAGTGCCAGAGAGAGGAAGCGCTGCAGAGGAAGGGACATCAAAGGTAAGTAAAAGAGGACATGGGGGCTGTACATAAGGGGTATACATGGAGGTGGAACATTATAAGGGGCAGACATAGTGGCTGAACATTATAAGGGGCAGACAATGGAGGCTGTACATAAGGGGCAGATATGGAGACAGTACATAAGGGGCACACATGGGGGCTGTACATAAGTGGCATACATGGAGGCTGAACATTATCAAGGGCAGACAATGGAGGCTGGATATTACAAGGGGCATACATAGAGGCTGGATATTAAAAGGGGCAGACAATGGAGGCTAAACATTATAGGGGGCACATATGTAGGCTGGACATTATAAGGGGCAGACAATGGAGGCTGGATATTAAAAGGGGCAGACAATGGAGGTTGGACATTATAAGGAGCACAGCTGTTTCGGCTGTGCCGTCGTCAGGGCAAGTGAGCAACATACCAAATGCAGAAATACATTCTGAAAGACACATCAGAATGTCTTTCTGCATTTGGTATGTTGCTCACTTGCCCTGACGACGGCACAGCCGAAACAACTGTCGGTCGGTGAGCTGTTCCTTTTTCTCTTCATGCCTTAATATCGTGAGTCAGAGCTATTGACTTATATTGTCATACATTGTCCTTATGGAAGTGGGATTGATACTGATTGTGCTATGGAATATACCCACATGATGCTATGAGGATGTGATATGGACTTTACTTACTAGCTCATCACCATTATGTTTCTTCTGACTGCATGATAGACACTGTTATTGCTTTTTTTCATCCTTCAGTGCTTTTATGGATTTTGTGCAATAAATAATTATTTTTACTGCTGCAAAGAGGAGTGCTGGCACTATATGTTCTTTACGTATAATTCATATATATATATATATATATATATATATATAGTCACACAGAAATAGTACAACATACATAATCTAGTTTTAAAAATGATATTGATCTGACCGTTACTCAAAGCAAATAATACATTACAGTATTACATATGAAATATGTTCTTTTCTTTTACAATTTAATAAACAAATCGGCTCTTTCGCATAACAAAATGGCACGTTCTGCAAGATTCGAGATGCTGGAGCTTCTCATATTGACCCATGAAATGGACCGCCTGGATCCAGCCATGCCGTATTCGAATGTGTAAAAGCGTGCTGCTTATCGAAGGGCCAAAAGATAAATTTTACGCAGAACTGGTCGGAGGCGCCGTGTGGGACAATTATAGACCTTTGCAGGCATTAAACTGCAAAGCTGAGTCAATTGTGGAGGATCATTGCAAGTTAGTGTTAAATATATAAACATAATTCTAAAATAGCAAAATGTGTGTTTCTCTGTTTGCTATGAATCTTATCCTTGTAATGCTCCTGTGTAAAAATGTTATGTTGTGATTTTGTATTGTTTATGCTAATCAAATCTATCTATCTATCTGTCTGTCTGTCTGTCTGTCTGTCTGTCTGTCTGGCATAAACAATGGTCCAGTCAGTTATGAAATATGAGGTATCTTGTATGAAGTCATTAAATACAACTTCCATTACTTTGCCTTAATAGCAAACATAAAAATACCAATGATGAAGAATTAGGAGTACAGTACAGCAACTATTCTTTACATTTTATTATGGGAGTACCAATTAACCACCATGGAATCAAGTCAAGTGTATTTTTATGAATGAACCCCTAAGTGTATTTTCTTTATAAACATGAATAATATGATCTGTATATTTTTTTTAGTCCAATAACATTGATTCAAATTAGCTTCTTTGCCCTGTGGTTATAAGTTTCGAATTTGATCAGAAAAGAAAAGGCAAATTCTCCATGCTTTTCATGTGCCTGTCTATATTAACCTAAAAATGTATTTGCGCAACAACCATAAACCTCCCATGCGTGATGTTTGTGCTACGACGTCACCCTTAATACCATATACTTAGGAATAACTGAGTCGACAACATAATTGTGGGAAATAAGAATATTTTATTTACTTATTAAACTAATTAACCTAATTAGTGATTGGTGCAGTCAGCTTAAGGAAGAGCTGCAACTAAATTTTGATGGGGGCCATTGAAAGCAGCCAAATAGGCAGATTAACGTAAGTCAACATGAGCAAATCACATAACATGTATAATTCAAAATAAACTTAACTTTACCACACAAAAAAACATAGCAGAGGTTTCAAAACACCTGGCACATCCCGCCATCCTCATAGGCCCAGCACTCAAGCGGAGTGCTACGAGAGACCGTCCGTAAAGACGGTTCTACAAACCTCAGGCATCCAACCTCATAACTTTATAGACATGACAGGAACCCAGTGCAATACTTGTTCACACCGCCCCCTTGCACGTCCTCATCCTCCTGTCATGCACAACAGCTGCTTTCCTCCCACATGGTCCCTCTGACCATACCGCCACCATCATCCACACCTAAATCCTTTCTAAGGCTACCACTAAGTCTCTCACCCAAACTCGCAAGCCCTCCTCAGTTAAATGAACCCCATCCTGTCGATAAAGATGACTCTTCTCAAACCGAATCTCCGCATGCGGAACATAAACTCCCTCATGCTTTCTCAAGAAACCCTTCACCGACCTATTAACCTTCTTCCTCACCTTATCCATCACAGCCCCATTATCTGAATACCGCCATACACGCCTGGGCACAATCTCAGACCATACCCACTTCATTCGAGGCCACCTGCCCAATGCCCTACCGATATCCTTCATAATATGCGTGTGACTTCCAGCGTCCCACTTTTTTGATGTGATCCACTGAGTGCCCTTGAGCTGCAGCCGATGATGCAGCGCCAATCCTAAAAGAGTGCGTCCCGTATTCATCCGGGTTCAAGCTCAACCGCTTCAGAGTTCTCTGCAAGACAAATGAAAACTGGTAGCGGGAGAGCGAAGAGCAGTTCTTATGCATAAACCAAACTACACAGTTAACAGGACGCTCTTTTGCAAACAGGCGGCCTAACACCACCGGACATATGTGAACATTATCGTTACGCCTCAGCTCAAGCCAACGCCCCCTGCCTGTCTGGTCAGTCTTCCCTCTTTCAATTCTACACTGTATGATCTCATCATGCATTATAACATTTCTGGTGAGCAAGCCCATCACAGAGGAATCCCTGGATTGAGAAACCAATTCGCTAACCCGAAAAGCTCCCGCGAAAGTGAAGCTAAACGCCGTTCTAAACAGCAGCGCCTCATAGCCATTATCGGCCACCGGCGCTACTGCTTCCATCAGCCGCGATAAGCAGTGCTCCGATATTGGCCGCCTTGTATCCGGAACTACCGGTCGCGCCCTCGCCCAACCATGCAGCGCCTTGGAAATCACGAATCCCTTTGTGACGTATCGCTCACCATTAAGATTTGCAAAGAAGGAAATACCCGCCAGCACAGCCCCTATGTATGCACGAGACCTACCCTTCCTAAACTCAGCACACATAAATTCCTGCAAGCAGACACTACTATCCGCCCTGCTCCCCCTACCGTGAGTCTGTTGATAACATGACCACTCCTCCCAAGCTGCACAGTACCTCTGCAACGTTGAGGGAGCAAGCGACCGCAGCGCGAGGTCAATTAGCCCTGGTCCACCACCTGCCAGATGAATGAGGGACATTGCAAGCCGGTCAAATCAGCATTAGGGGCCAAGTGATAAAATCTTGTCCAGTCAAATCGAGAGAGAGCATCTGCCACTCCGTTGTCAACACCCGGCACATGGGCCGCGCGGAAGGTCACGTTAAATTCCAGGCACCGCAACACTATATGCCGGAGCAACCGCACGACCGGAGGGGAAGATGCGCTCTGCCGATTAATGACCTGCACCACACTCATATTGTCACACCAGAAAACTAGGACTCTGTCCTTGAATAAGCTAGCCCAAAGCTCAACTGCTACCGCAATCGGGAAAATTTCATGCAGCGCCAAGTTCTTAGTCATCCCAGATGCTACCCAAGAGCCCAGCCAGGGCTGCCCTGGAAGTATGCACCAAAACTGGCCCCCCCTGCGGCATCCGTCAAAAGCTGCAGCTCGTGATTGGACACCGCAGGGGCAGGCCATACCCGTACACCATTGAACCTTTCCAAAAAGGCATCCCAAACCCTCAGGTCAGCCTTTAGCTCCCCCGAGAGTGGGATCCACCTCCCCGGGACCATAGCCCCGATGGTTGCACGCTCTAACCTTCTGCAAAACACCTTCCCGAACGGTATGACGCGGCAAGCAAAGCGTTAGGACCCAATCAAAGACTGCAAGCTTTTCAAAGACATACGTGGAGCACGCAACGCCTCCCTTATGAGGGAATGCAGCTGCTGCACCTTATCCTCGGGAAGCCGGCAGAACCCCGCCACCGTGTCTATCTCGATCCCGAGGTATGACAACCGAGTGACAGGGCCCTCCGTCTTATCCCGAGCTACCGGCACCCCCATGGAAAAGAAGAGGGCCTGAAGAGAGAACAACAACTGCTGACAGGTGTCGGTCCCCGCCTGGCCGACCACCAGGAAATCATCCAGGTAGTGAGCTACAGAGGAGCGACCAGTACCTGCCACCACACACCAATGAAGAAAGCTGCTAAATGCAGCGCAAGACACCGAGCAAACCATCGGCAAGCACTTATCCACGTAAAAAGAGCCACGCACCCGGAAACCCATAAACCTAAAACAGGAGGGAGGAAGGGGAGGAGCCGAAAGGCCGACTCTATATCAACTTTTGCCATGAGTGCCCCTCCCCCCGCCGCGCGCACCAACTCCAACGCTGACTCAAATGACTGGTACATGACGCGCGCACATGACTCCGGAATGGCGTCATTTAGGAATGGTGTCATTTACCGAAGACCCCGGGGGGATATGACAGGTGTTGGATAAGCCGAAACTTCCCCGGGGCTTTCTTGGGGACTACCCCGATCAGAGATACAATTAAATCGGGGAAGGAGGGTTCAGAGAAAGGACCGGCCATACGCCCTAACCCAATTTCCTTGGAGATCTTGTCCCATAAAACCCCAGGTGTTTGAGATGCGGATTTTAAATTACGTGGATAAGCTGTGGACACTTGCCCCACAATTGGTAGGCGGAAACCCTCCTGAAAACCTTGCAGGAGAAAAGAGGACATGTCCTTCTTAGGATAGCGAGCTAACCACCGCGCCAACGCATCAATTTTAATTGGGGTGGGCGCCAGATCTAGATCCCTGCTGTTGCTGAGAACCCCCTGGAGCACTGGGCCTGCTGCAAGATCTTGCTGGGTGGGAGCCGTAACATTTAAGGCAAGCGTGCTTAAAGATGCATTTAGTCCCCCTGCGGCAGCTGCCGTTGTTAAAACTGAAGCATCTGCCTCCTCGCCCCCTGCCCTGAAACCGTCCAAGTGGCACAGTTTCCACCGGATCTTCGGGGGCCATGCGCGCTAGCTCGAACCAAAGCTCCGCGTTTTTCTCCCCGAAGGGGATGGTCGCCTGACCATCTGCGTTCAGACGAAATTGTTCGTCATATTTCCTCCACACTGTGCCTTTCATGGTAACATGCATGTCCTGCACAAGGTGGAGGTAGCGCACAGTCCCCACATGCTCCCCAGGGCGTGTTGCTAAGTAGGTTTTGGTAAATGTACACCATGCCATCAGCCATGTGTGAAAACAACGGAATTGCTCCTCTGCCACCGCTCCTTTCTTTTGTGCCGCGCTGAGGGCCTTGCGACTATCATTGGCTAACGCAAATATATCTACATATTTCCCTTTTCTGATTTTCTCCTTTACCCGCAGGCGCAACCCCCTAGCCACTGCCGTGTAATCCACAAATATCCTACTACGGTCAGGTGGAACAGGAGGGGCCGCGGCTGTAGCCGCCTTTTCTGCCCTTTTAGACGCTTTTGACATTCTTTTGAGGTTTCCTAGAAAAAATACAATAAATTAGATGCTTTTAGATATACAAATCAAATTTTTTGCCACTCACATGAAAAAAAAATCACTAATCAAATGTTCCTAACTGGTGGACCAGCAGCGGGAGTAAGGTCTATGTTCAGCTGAATTTCTGGATCAATATCAATCAGCAATTTGTTCTCAACACAGATATTGTGCAAAACTGAGCAACAAATAACAATGTTGGTGAGTAAAGCAACAAACCCCCAGTTCTGTCTAAACATCTGAAATGGGATTTAAGTAAACCAAAGGTTCGCTTGATTACACCTCTGTTCCTGATGTGTGCAAATTGATTCCTCTTTTCCACTGCTGTTGTTGGATTGGATAAAGGAATTAGTAACCATGGATGGCAGCTATATCCCGCATCTCCTGATGAAGAGAAAAAAAAACATTTCTAGTAACCATAGAAACATAGAAAATTGCAATCCAAAGAAATAACCCTCTCACACAAAAAAGGTTAAGTCTTAAAAACAAAGGTTACATAAACTTACCATCCATCCATGTGAAAACTGCTGTTCATCAAACTTCTGAAACAACGAGGACTGTTGCAAGATGAAAGAATCATGGCTTGATCCAGGGAATCCTGCAAGGACATTCAGAATCTTCATCTTCGTGTCACATAGGTTTTTGCTGCTGTTGTCACCCTTAATATAATGACCAAATATATGTCCTGTGTAAAAAACATTTGTTAAAATGCATGACGATTAAACAAAAATAAATAATAAACAGACAAATTACAGTTTTCACATTCAAAACAACACCATATAAATATAGATGGTACTCACAGTTGTGCTGTCCTGTCGCGCTCCTCTTCTTTCAGTGTGCTCCCAGCAAATGACATATGTCATGCCAGGGGACACATTTATAACCTCGGCTATGGCATGACATCAAAGGTTGCCGTGCCCAAGGTTATAAACGTGTCCCCTGGCATGACATATGTCATTCGCTGGGAGCACACAAAAAAAGAGGAGTGTGTCACCTAGCCTTGCACTTCAGCCGTCCAGCTGATCAGCGCCCGTCAACATACAGTTGACGGGAATATTGGTATGCAAATGAGCAAAATATACGCTCATAGCCTAATTGAATCTGGCCCCTAGCATCTAAATTCCGATCTAAAATATCCGCTCGCAATGTCCTGGCAAAATTATTTTCTTGTCCACGCTAATCTCCCATCCTTACATCCAGATCAAATGGCCTCCTTAAATTAGGAGATCCCCGGCCCAGATGGCTTCTCCACAGCATATAACAAAAGTTTTACCCCTCTTTTACTCTCCTATCTCCTCTCTATGTTTAACATGACCTTGACTGGAATTCAGTGGCCATCTGAATCATTGGAATCTCTAAAGAGAGCAAATACCCCCAGCTCTGCGCGTGCTACAGACCAATCTATCTACTTAACGTAGATATCAATCTATATGCTAAAGGCCCCCATACACTAGAGCAATTATACGATAATGGAATATTCCATTTCTATCTTGAAAAAGTCCTTGATAGGACGAAACGCGTCGACTTATACAGCGTTTCTATTTGTTTTGACACCCAGCAGCTAATACCAGCTTTCTTGGAGCCTTTTCAAAAATGTATTTGCTTTGACTGCACGAGACCCACAACGTGGGGACGCCCACGAGCGCGGGTCTTGGTTTCACACTGCAGCTTGCTCGCTGGCCTGAACGGAGGAGGTGTTGAAAGATAGACTCTGACCTCTGATCATTGCATCTGCACCGCGGCTTGATTGATGTTTCCATCGCTGACGGCTACTAAATATCTTTGAGGTGAAAAGAACTCTCAGTAGTGTAGAGACTACAGCAGGACCGGTGGATAGAAAATTCCAGGATACTGGTAAACCGAACTATACTGAGATCAAACCTACCTGTTATTTAACTTGCTATATATTGGTCAGTCACCTCCTGAGTGCAAGCTCTGCCTCCATATTGATACTATAATACCATCCTTTACCATCTTGAAAAGTGCCTACATTTACTTGTAGAAGTGGTTGTACAGACCTTAATTGATGTTACATCTAAAAGTGCAATTTCTTAATACCTGTCTGGGTTGTCTATCGCTGTTTCTATTATCTATATAACAGCTATGACTTATTTCAAATTATTTTAATGTGTAATTGTTGCTGTTATTTTAATAAATTGTTATATTTTTTTTATAATCTTTATAATTATTTCTAATGCAATTATCTAATAGCGCAGCTATATTGTGATTTTTTTAGTTCTTCTGTTTGGGGTGTTAGCACACACCCTTGGCTTGCTGCTGATTGATGCTTGCATTGGGTTTATTTTGAATGTATTTTTTATATATACGTTTTTGAATTTATTGTATTAATTTTTGAATCACTACACATTCCACTTTCTCAATTATTGGATATTTTTAGATCCACTATAATCTCAATTAGCCTAGAGGTCTTCAGCGCTCATCCAATTATTTCTTTGACTTGTCCACATTAAGGATGGCAAATTAAATCTGCCATCCAAACGCAAGTGCAAATACAGCCTTAACTTTGTTTTTGCTGCAGATGAGGCATTTGCCCTCCATCAACACATTCTGCGCCCTTTTGCGCAGAGACTTTTGACAACGGAAAGAAGGATTTTTAACTATCGGCTATCTCGTGCAAGGCGTGTTGTGGAGAATGCCTTTGGAATCATGAGCAATATATTTAGGATCTATCATACTAACATTAACTTGAAACAAGAAAATCTGTGTTGGGTTGTGCTTGCAACCTGTGCCGTACGTATTGCTCAGGAAAAACTACCAACATGGTAACCCCCATGAAGGCCTGGACACACTACATCATTCAGAGGAGAGTGAGATGTGGACACCTTTGCAGCCATCTACTTATAGAAATGCCAATCACATTGCAAAGGTGACCCGTGACTCATATGTACAATATTTTATGGGTGATGGGGCTGTTCCATGGCAAAATGACAGGATATAGTAAATACACTTTATACCTATAACAATAAAAAAATTAAGGAGAGCAGGCTGAAATACCACAACTGCGGAGTGTAGACCTGGTCCGCACCAGCCCCAGATCTTTTTGAGTCATTAATTTTGTTAATCTCCTTCTTGTAGAAAGTCTGGAGATTAGCAATTTTCTGCTTTACAAAAGCGCCATCTGCATGGGGGTAGTGAGGCTTGGACACCTCCACCAACACTTTTATTGCAGCTGCCCTCTTTTGTCGGTTGTGGTAATCCGCGGACTTGCACTGCCATAAGCACAGCTGCCCATGGTAGGCTTTGATGAACTCACAGAGAAATTATTTTTGGTCAGTCATGGCTGTGAACAAAAGTGAAAGCAAACAATATTACAAATACGGACAGTAAAAGTATGCAAAAAGCAATATATGCTGCACAACCCATTTGGCAATACTTATAGATACATGCACCTGCTCTAGCATGTATTCATTTGCAATGGGACACAATAGATATACTACATTCAGCGCCATGCTATACCATTTCTGCAATTGCCATAATACACAATCCATAACTACACAATACAGTTGCAATAGGACACAATACATAAATACACAATACAGGCACCTGCTCATGCAGAATAGATATACACCATACCGTTATACTGCTATACCATTTCTCC
>WWET01004952.1:8398-22133 GCA_011038615.1 Limnodynastes dumerilii
TACTTACGTTGTAATTCATTTTTCAGTGGTGTCACCAGTTATTAATACATTGAAAGATTGTATTTTCATCTTACGTGTTGACAGTATATTGGCAAAATACGATTTACTTAATATAGTGCTGGGTGCACATATCTTCTTATGCTTGTGTTACACATGATAATTTAATACACACAGAGCATCTACAAATTATCAAAAGATGGATTTCAAACTTCAAACAGAATTACTGTGAATAATACTTCTCACATGTGGGGAACAGCATTTAAATTCTTCACCCTGCAGCAAAAAGTTTCTGTACATTTGGGTGCAGTACATAAAATATTGATGCATTTATATTGCACTGTATGAAGCAAAACTCCCTAAAACTATTGTTTTCCTAAGACACAAAGTAGGTTGATTACCCACATACACATTAACTACTACACATATATAACATGTGACCAATAGAGATGTAATCCTATTTATTTGTACTGCAAAATTGCATCTTTGCAAGTCCCATTAGACAGAGACGTAGCTAGAAGTTTTAGTGCCAAGGCAAAAAAAATGGTGCTCCCCAAACGCTATTTAATAACCAGTTTAACCTTAAAAATTAATATACTGGTGCTCTACTTTTGTTCTGTGCCCTGGGTGAATGCCCCATCGCACACCCATAATTACAGCCCTTCCTTTACAAACAGGTGTTAATGCTGCCACTATTCCCAGAAACAATATAACTTGAAGGGTCTATTTACACAGTCTTTTTTGTACTTTTAAGTAAAAAAATCACCTCTCTCAATATTTGCAATGACAAGTAAAATGAGAGATACCACAGATTTCTTCTCCATTCCTGCCATTTCGCATTTCCCTTTGTCAACCATATTTCTTTATTGAAATGATAAATTAATGCTATTGACAATACTATGAAAGCAAAATTTTTTATAAAGTCTATAAAAAAGTTCAACTATATTTTTCAAACAGAAATCATTGGTGATTAGTGGTAATGCAATTTCTTCCTAAAGGCCAGAAGAGTATAACATGTTTAGACTGGACATGCATTTTCTACTAATCCCAAATTATTTATTTTTATAAAATATGGAAGATGTTAACTATATATAAACTGAAATTCTTGGCAATCAATGGAAATACATTTTTAGCATTAATACAGTCCATACGTCCAACTGTTACTGACACTGCAGGATCTTTACATGTGCAGACAGGGCATTTAATTATGATGTACAAAACAATCATTTTGCATATCTCCCACTAAATTGTATATTGATTATGATTATTGATTGTTGATAATCAGCATTTATAATGTTAAAATGATATCAAAATCAAATTTGGTAAAGAAAAAAAATGGGTATTATGGTTTTCCATGATGGGAAATTATCCTGAATAGTGGGACATGGCCTGATCAAAAATTGTGACAGTGTAGGGGAAATTTAATTGTAGATTTGTTACCAGCAGCTGCTATATAAAACAAAAAACAAAAGTTGACTTATGGGTATTCCCTAGGAATGCTGACATATGAGAAATTTATTTTTTCTTCATTTCATGTAATGTGTAGTTCATCTGAGAAATGTCAATTTAAAAGAAGCTATAAATGAGCACATGTGATTTTATGTTTGTATATGGTAGATGATAATGGAAAAAAAGACCTGTTCATATGTTGTTTACCTACTGCTTCAGACACAGGTCCAGGAGTAGCAGTGGTAGGGGTCTGCTAATGATGGCCTCCCATTTATCAGCTTCCATGGCATTTCTGGAGATACTTGGTCACACCAGCAGGAGAAAGAAAAGAAGAGTAAAATGAAAGAACAGAGAAGAAGGAACAGAGGAGATAAAGAATACAGGAGACACATAAAAAAATAAAATAAAGAGAGAAGAAAGAAATAAGTGAGAAGAAAAGATCACCATAACAGATGACCTGATTCAAACTTAAAAACGATAGGTTCCTAAATATACACAACTAATAGCAATTAAACTCCCTCAGCACGTACCCATTTTTTAGGTTCTTATGTGACTTATAAGTGCCATAGGGCTCCCTTAACTGTAGGTTTGCATTTGAATGCGTAGGGCGTCTATTTAGGAACTTAACTGCATAACCGTGCCTTCATTTGGTCATTTAAATGCCTCTCTCCACCCAAATCTGTGTATCTGCTTAGTTACTTATTCATGGAACGCCCATTTTTGCATATGTTACTACGAACCTACAGATTATAAGTTCGTAGTGTATAAGCACAGAATTTGCAAACTTAAGTCCTACTCAAATAGCATATAAATGTTACTACTCATGCGCAGTGCATCCGTTCTTAAATATACACACCTAAAATAGGAAGAATTCTTAAGTGTGAATCAGGTCCAAGAATGTATATTCTCCCTAATAGGGCTCTATATGATATATAAATGGGAAATATAAAGGCCTGTTATGCAGGATAATTTAAACACATATAAGGATAAATAAAGAATATAATTATTGTTTTTATTGGAAATAAGTACTATTTGCTATCTCTATTGATGTTAATTACACCCATGACATCAGAAATGGGCTAAGTAACTCAGCATATGCTAAATTCCAACGCTTTAGCTTTCTATATAAAGCATCCTCTAATATTCATTCTCTTGTTCATTAATCCTGTTATAACAGCACAGAAACAAATTGTTCCTGTGATAGGAGATATTTCCTGACAGTTGTTGAGCTGGTTCAACACTGTCATCAGTGGAGTCCAAGGAATGCTAAGGCTGTACCAGGTGGCTCCCTAGTGAGAGAATAAATACTAATCCTGACCAATCCCCCTTCTAGTGGCGGACAATTAAGTCGCCTCAAGTGTGCATCATTGTGAATGACAGAAGCTCGGCCACACTACCATAGCTAAGCTTCCAGGTAACCCCTGGGCCGATCCTCAGGTCTGTACGACAGGGGAATTACATACAGTCAGCATGCCCCAAAAGGAAACTCTTTATTGTGTTAATTTTTTCCTCTAAAATAGGATTAAATATTCCAAAATAAAGATATTTATTTCACCCTACATGTCCTTAAATTATCCCTCTTGAAAGAGCTCCTCTATATGATATAAAACACCATAATAGAGGAAAATAAAGTCCTGTTGTGCAGGACAATGAAACAAAAAATGCCCTTGGGCCTTCCATATGATAAGGGCAACCTTAATGCTGTTACATGCTGCCACGCTAATCATGGTGACATGTAAGTTCTCATCTTCTCTGCAACTAAACCTCGCTGTCCTGTCCCCAGTGCCACTGTAGAAATCATTCCCTGCAGGCCATTGAACCATGCATGGCCTGCACATGTATGTTACAAACAGCTGCTGCTAATAGTGGGCACTCCCTTCCTGCATCTGTCTTTTATGGTCTGATTTTTACAGACAGATCAACAGACAATCATAAGCCATAGGCAGGGATCTGTTGGCCAATAACTGGTCAGCAGCCTTCTATTATAGGATTAGCATCTTAGTAACTGGCTGCTAGTTATAGCGTTAGGCTCCATGCGTTTTCCTGCTGCTCTGTCTCTGTGACATTGTTATATGTTGCGATTCTGAGTCACTCACTCATTCTTCCAGTCCCAGTGTTTCTCTATACCCTGCCTTCTTGTACTCTCCTCCTCTCTCCTCCAGTTCCTGTGCCATCTTATGTCCAATATTTTGCCCATTAACCCCTTCCTGACTCCAGTGTTTTTTGCTGCTTCTGTGAGTGAGAGCCCTTTTGTTTAGTTTTGTTTAATTGTTTGTCTGTATCTCAGGCTTTTTCCATCTTGTCTCTGTACCCAGTGTGACTTTTCCCTCTTCTACTATGGATCTTCTTATGCTCTGGTCCTTCTAAGGCTTCCTAGCTCTCATGCTACCATTCGTGGGTGGCTGTGTTTTTGGACTAGACAGAAGTGGTGTCCAGGGGCTTCAACCTGCTAGTTGTTAGCAGCCCAGCCTTTCTCCATCTTTAGGGGCTCTAGAGAAGAGCAGGCTGCTAGTTAGAATCCCTGGTTCACAAAGACTGTAACAAATGCTCAGCATCTTTATATTTACATATGAGAAATGTAAACTTAATAGACCACTTAATGAAAAATAAGCAACTATGGAAAAAACAACAAATGTAAATAACTTTCTTTCTCATTTTATGACTTTATTGTCGTCAATTTATAGCCAAATGATTTATGTAATGGAACTTAACAGTAATGTGGAGATTTTACATGTATATATAGCTTACACTGGATCTTGTATATTCATTTTTGTTTTTAATTATTTCATACTTTGGAAAGTCTTTCTACCAATTCATTGTGTTCCACTTATAACCGTCCTTGATAAATCATATTATATTTGTTACAGTCACCAAGGGGGTTTCTCACCGGGGCACAGATTCTATACCAGGACCAGGTTTTCACTAGAGCCCCTGATGGTGGGGATAGTCTGGGCTGCTGGAGCCTGATAGGTTGTGGCCCCCGGCGATAGTCCCCAAGGAAGATCTGCAGCGAAGGTGCCTGTACTGGAACCGACTCAAACCCAGGAACCCTTGCACAACAATGAATCTGCAGGAACCCTTGCTCACAAGACAATAGACCAGAGCAGGATATAACAAGGAGGTGTACATAAACCTGAGTATTCAAGATGATAGGCAAAAACCCAGGCATACAAGAAGGCAGGCTGGAACCCACACACAATACACAAGGCAGATAACTGCTGGGTAATAGGCAACAGATGAACATCGTCCACAAGAGTGGATGAGATAACAAACAGAACTCCAGAGTACACCTGAGTAACTGCAGGATGATAAAAGCAAGAGACAACAGGTGTACAGGAGACAGCAGGAGGTGGCAACAATGTTGTAATAAGTGCACCACTGACAGAGTCTGAAGGACTGACTCACGCCACACACTACACACTGGTGGTGGACACAGTGGAGATCGAAAACACCAGACAGACTCATGGGAGAACACACAGGGTGATATGAAATACACAAATGAGACTAGGAGCCAGAACCTGGGTCTAGCACACTGCAAGGTGGACAGTACAGCAAACGACACACTGAGAGAATGACAAACACAGCCGTACTACACACTGGAAGATGAAATATACAGCGGAATAAACACACTGCGAGATGACAGACACAGTGGAGTAATGCCCTGTAAAGATAGGAAATACAGAGGCAATAAACAATACAGAGTAGATGGAACACTCAGGACAGGTACAGGGGTGAGAGATGGTAAACTCACAACACACAGCAAGGAGGTACGCTGTACCGGACAGGAGATCCACAAACAGGGCAGACAATGAGACAGAGGCAGGCAAGGGTAACAGAAGGAATACAGAGGGCAAAAACACAAAAACAAATCCAAGGCAGAAGCACAAGGAGACAAACAAAAGTCTGCACTTAAATCACTAATCACTCAAACTAATTGAATAAATGCAAGCATATGATACATATAGTACATAACAAAAAAGATGGGAATAAGAAAAATTTATTAGTGATAAAAATTTGTTAAAATAACCACTCGCTAAAAAGGTCATTGCAAAAAGAAGGAAAAATAGAGATTATGGATTCATTGAGCACACAGATTACATCAGATGTTACTGGAAATATAAGCTGTTCTGATAATATACACAATAAAAATAATGATAAATAAGAGATAAAAATAAAATGTCCAAACGGTATAGATATTGCACTGGTGGATAAAGTTGGTAACGTGGTTAGAATTCTATGATGATCTAGGTAGCTATTCAGCTGATATGCAGAACATGAAATTAAATAGATATAAACGCTGTAAACTTGTGGTTGAAAACTGCTGAATGAATACAATGATACAATGTAGCTTGTCTTGAGCTGTAATTCGATGGGTATCCGTTATTGTAACAGTGAAAAAATAAATAAATAAGTCAGTGAAAGAACCAGCTGGTAATCATAGGTAGATTTCGGGCTCTGGGAGAAACAGCAATGACAATAATAAAAATAAGTGGCAGGAATTCTTCTTATTGTTTCAGTAAATGTGTCCACCAATAATTGTGCCTCAATGGTGGAAGTATATACAAATAAAAAACCAGCAAATGCCTCCAAGTTGACTCCTACGTAACTGTCCTCATAAATATATAGACCCAATAGAGGATATCAGCATAGATGGCCAGACATATATCATAGAAGCATGAAATAAATGCCAAAAAATTGAAAAATTATACTTGTTGCTCTGAAAGCTCAAGGTATTGCTGTGCAGTATTGGCAGATGGATAGGAGTGGAGCCTGCCGGCGAGCGTCCCCGCCGCATGCACACTCTTGTCAGCTGTGCAGATGGTTTAGGTTGAGGAGAGGAAACGAAGGTCGGCAAGACAGCTGGTTGAGTAGCCACGTGTAAAACAAGTATAGCGAGTGGAGGCAGAGTCAATGCGACTCGTTTCGTTGCTGGAATAGCGACTTTCTCAAGCAATGGGGGAGGGGTCTTGTTGGATCTTCTTATATACCCTGATGGAGTCAGATGGTTAACTAAATTTAACTCTTGCTTCTCCAGAGCATCTTCAACACTATAGATGTGGCAGTGCCAGTAATATAGGATCAATATTCATAAAACCAACATATAAAGTTATGTATTATTACATTAAATTGGTAGTATCATATGCTTGCAAAAATAATAATCTATAGACATAGGTAGAAAATGTATATAAAAGTACATTATGAAAATATTCAAAACACAAACAGTTATAATAAAAACGCAAATATAAACCTTATTATTCTACAATTTAATCCACAAGTATCTTCATGGACTTAGGACAAAGCATTAGGGGCTAAATTTTATTACTGGACGAAATATATGTACTAATGTGATCAACAATTCAGTCTGATTATACAGACTCTCAGATACAGATAGGAGAAAGGGACAGGTATCTACATAATAATAGGAGTAGATATGTAGAAATAGATAAAAAAGGAACCACGTGAGTAGACAGGCCAATGGTGTTATCCTATTATGCAGCTTAATAAATCATAAAAATAATAATAATAATAATAATAATAATAATAATAGTAAGATATATGATATATCAAATATTCGGATGAAAAAGTATATTCAATAGAGTGTTACATCGGTGCATTCAAATAAAGATATAGGATAGTCCTAAATATATTGCATGCGTATACCATAACCCAAACGCAGGTAAGGTGAACATGGTATTCAGCATATCAATCAAAGACTTAGTTGCTAGAATTCCTATACATAAACATATATATCCATGAGAATCTCAAATTTAAATCACAAATAGAAAAACTATTCTCAAAGACTTAACTAATTCTAATGTTACACATATGAAACCTGGCCAGTTTTGAATTAGGTCTAGTAACAACGGTAATCATAACACCAAAGGATCAAAAACAATGGATTTGTAAGCATGTAACAGTCAGGGAGTAAGACACAGACAGATCTATTCGACAAATTCAAGGGCCTCATTTAGGCCATCAGGAATTAATGTTCCAAGTTTAAAGATCCATTCGGTCTCTTTTAGACATAGCCTTTTATAGCGATCTCCTCCTCTTTGAGTGTTTTCAATTCTTTAAACACCGTCAGAGAACAGCATGTTGACTCTATAAAGTGTTTGGAAACACTCTGTTTAGTATATTTTTTCAAAATATTCTGTCTGTGCTCCCTGAATCTTTCCTTCAGTGTGCGTGTGGTTCTTCCCACATATTGTAGGCCACACGCACACTGAAGGACATAGATTACAAATGTTGAATCACAATTAATAAATTGTTCAATATAAAATATATTGTTGGTTTTTTAACTTATTTGATTACATTTATTTTTCATATACCCACAGGTCAGACATATAGATTTGTTGCATTTAAAACAACCTTTTGGTCTTGTTGGTAGCCATGAGTTAGTGCTGTTGCCTATAAGCTTAGTTAATGGAAGATTGCTAGGGGCAAGTAGGTCTTTTAGGGATTTATTCCTCTTAAAAACAACTTTCGGTTGGTCTGGTAGAATCTTATTTAGAATAGTATCATATGTTAATAGATTATAATTAGATTGAATAATCTTCTTGATTTTATGCGATTTGGTATTATATTTACTAATAAAAAGAATATCTTTTCTCGGATCATTAGATATTGCTGTAGAATTGGGAGTGATATTTTTTTACTGTGTTCTTCCACTATTATTGATCAGAGAAAGTCTATTAAGATCTCTAGCATATTGTTTGGCTTCTTCAATTAACTGCAACGGGTAGCCTCTCTTGATAAAATCCTCAGTCATAATATCAGCCTGTACTTCATATTCATCAAGATTGGTGCAATTCCTACGAAGCCGACACATTTGGCTTTTAGGAATGTTTGTAATCCACGGTCTATGATGACCACTCGTGAAGTGGAGATAATTACTGCAATCTACCTTTTTCCTAAAATTCTTTGTAATTATTTTATTGTTTTGGGTAAGAATAGTGATATCTAAAAAATCTATGTGTTCAGCATGTGATGAGTGGGTGAAAGAGAGATTAAAGGAATTAGAATTAAGGAAGGAAACAAACTGCGTAATAGAGGATAGATCCCCATCCCAAATAATAAATAGGTCATCTATATAACAGCCATAGAACACCAGATTCGCACTATAGGGACCCTCCCAGATGTGGTCCCTCTCAAACTCCGCCATATACAAATTAACAAAGCTGGGTGCGAATCTGGTGCCCATGGCCATTCCGTGCCGCTGTAAATAAAAAGTGCCATCAAATAAGAAAAAATTGTGAGTGAGAATAAAGAAATCAAATAAGAAAAAATTGTGAGTGAGAATAAAGAAAATTGATTTAGTGATAAGTTCACGTAGGTCCGCAGAGATCGCAACATCAGAGAGGAGAAATTTATCAATAATTTTGGTTCCCAAATCATGTGGGATGTTGATGTATAATGCTGCTACATCCAATGTGAAGAATAGATATTGTGGTACTTGGAAACCACAATATCTATTCCTCACATTGGATGTAGCGATCTCTGCGGACCTACGTGAACTTATCACTAAATCAATTTTACGGGGAAGTTTCCCGGGCTCAGACTATTTAAAGAACCTCCCACCAATCAGCAGCAACTTCAGGCCGGGGAACTTAATTAACAGGCAGCTGAGGGAAACCAGGCACATTACCACATTAACAATATTACTCTGTTCCCCCTACACACTGTATTACACTGGGCCCACCATATTATACACACCTATTCTTCACATTACACCAATCTAGGCTAGACATATTATAATTATATTTGTCTTTTCACTAGCTTGTATCTAAATTCAGTTTTGAATACCTGCCAAAAAACAATGTTAAAGGCTAATGCTGGTCTATTCATTACATTACCAGAAAATATTAATAATCGGTCTACTCTTTAAAGCTGTTTTGGGCTTTTACACAACCAACTCAACCAACATCGATATACTCTCCCTGTCCCGATTTTTCTAATGTAAAAGATATAACACGGTTGATTCACTAAAGGCAATTTGACTAAATTG
Organism: Limnodynastes dumerilii; assembly: GCA_011038615.1. NCBI lineage: Eukaryota > Metazoa > Chordata > Amphibia > Anura > Limnodynastidae > Limnodynastes > Limnodynastes dumerilii. The sequence continues at coordinate 17,850 of WWET01004952.1, forward strand.
CCTCTAGTGCGATGTTTGAGGGCTGGATAAAAAAAGCGCCTCCTGTGCGTGGTTGCTTTCATAGTTGTCATGTGTTTTTTAAACTAGAGTTTGTATGTGTCTGGGAGGAAATATAGCTCAGATAGAAAAAAAATCTTAGTTTACTAGATATTTCTATCACTTATCTTGCCAACGCATATACTACTATAAGGAAAAGCATGGCCATGTGTTTGTGGCCATGCTAATCTTTACAGTCGTGTAAGTGTCAGCCTGATAAGTGATAAAATTCTACAATCAAATGTGTAATGTGTCCCGAAAAAATGTAAAAAATTCCCAAAATAAACATTTCAATATTACATGACCAAACAATACATTTTTAACCATGAATAAAATGTGTAAAAAACTTCCCTTACTGTGTATATAGAATAGTGGCAGCCATTACACCATGTAGACAAAAGTGTATTTTACTTTCAAAATGTGTAATAAAATAAAGTAAAAAGTAGTGACTCACCATTTAGCAGTCATCTGTCTTGGGATGACTTGCTTGGATTTTCTTCTTTCTGTGAATTTCTTCTCATAATGTTGCTTGAAGATGCTTGTTAGCTTGCTTGAAGAAGATGGTTCGGTGATTGCAGCTGGTCTTCGGCCTCTTCTGGCACTTGCCACGATGTACTACTTTTTCCTCTTCTGTGTCCCCGCTACTAATGACCGGTCTGTAGCTAGAGGGCACCCTTTTATAGGAAATATGACGTCATAAACACTAGAGTGCTCACTAGAGCCCCATAATGTAGATGACGTCATATTTTCTATGTAGACAAAAGTGTATTTTACTTTCAAAATGTGTAATAAAATAAAGTAAAATGTAGTGACTCACCGTTTAGCAGTCATCTGTCTTGGGATGACTTGCTTGGATTTTCTTCTTTCTGTGAAGATCTTCTCATAATGTTGCTTGAAGATGCTTGTCAGCTTGCTTGAAGAAGATGGTTCAGTGATTGCAGCTGGTCTTCGGCCTCTTCTGGCACTTGCCACGATGTACTACTTTTTCCTCTTCTGTGTCCCCGCTACTAATGACCCGTCTGTAGCTAGAGGGCACCCTTTTATAGGAAATATGACGTCATAAACACTAGAGTGCTCACTAGAGCCCCATAATGTAGATGACATCATACTTTCTATAAAAGTGGGCCCTCTAGCAGAAGACCGGTCATTAGTAGCAGGGACACAGAAGAGGAAGAAGGAGTAGGCAAGTGCCAGAAGAGGCTGAAGACTAGCTGCAAGCACCGGACTATCCTCTTTAAGCAAGCTGACAAGCATCTTCAAGCAACATTACGAGAAGATGTTCACAGAAAGAACAAAAAGCAAGCAAGTCACCCCAAGACAGATGACTGCTAAATGGTAAGTCGCTACTTTACTTTATTATTTTATTATACATTTTGAAAGAAAAATACACTTTTGTTTACATGGTGTAATGGTGGCAACCATTCTATTCTATATACACAGTAAGGGACAATTTTTACACATTTTATTCATGGTTAAAAATTTATTGATAGGTCATGTAATATTGAAATGTTTATTTGGGGAATTTTTTTACATTTTTTAGGGACACATTACACATTTGATTGTATAATTTTATCACTTATCAGGCTGACGCTTACACTACTGTAAGGATTAGCATGGCCACAAACACATGGCCATGCTTTTCCTTATGGTAGTATATGCGTCGGCAGGATAAATGATAGAAAAATGCATGACGATTTTGAAATGGAGAATTGCTGTGGTTTTCAATAGAAAAGTATGGCGATTTTTCCATTTTAAAATCAACCAACATCAACGGTGAATCTAAATCAATTCCAAAAATACAGGCATAGTAAATGCCGCGATTTTTGGGAAAAAATTGCTGCAAAATCACAGCGATGTCTATCTATTTAGATTCGCTGTCAAAAATCGACCTTAGTAAATGAGGCCCTTAGACTCAGAAGAACACACTAGGCAGGAACTAGGCAGGGAATGGAGATGGGGCAATACACAAATGGAAAAAAGGAGAGAGAGAGAGATCACAGGAAGGCAAGGAGACACTGGGACTGGGCAAGAAACACAGGCACTCTGTAATCACAATGGAAGAAACAGAAACAAGCAAAAAAAAAAAAAAATGCCTGGAGAGCACAGAGAGCCTAACGCTATATACGCCAACTATTGAGAGAGCTGCCAGATCTTTTAACAAAGCTACTGGCCACTGATTGGCCAGCAGTCTTATTGCTGCAGGGTTATTGGATGCTGTCCTGGCTGCGAAGCAACAGTCAGTACAGAAGGAGGAAGCACGCATCTGCTGGAGACTGCAGGCAGCACCTTCCTCAAGGCTAATTTGAATGCCATCACATGTGCAATACAGCATATTTTGAGGAGAGACAGCCGGAGCGGTGGCTCATCCTGTTAAGTGCTGTACTTGGCGTTACCAGCATATAACATGAGCTTCCAGATACAACTTTATATAGGGCTGTGCTTTTATATTCCTATTTGTGCCAGAGACACAAATAGGAAAAGGTAGCCTTTTTAAGATATCACTTGCTGTGTTTTTACTTTTCTTTACTGACAGCATATTCCCAAAAGGCCTTATATAGTGAAACTTAGGACCAATTTATCAAAGACATATTATAAGGAATTATAATGCAAATCTTGTCAACTTACTGTATTTTGTCATCATTGTCTCTATGCAGCCAGTGAGGCTAATAGTATTTTTTGAGCAAATAAGTTCATATAAACAGTTTTTCATGATTTGATGGAATTCCACCTGTTTATTGTAGAGATCAGAAATTTCTGTAAATTTTTCATCATATTCAGGTACATTAACGTTCCTTACAATCAGTTTGTTGCCTTTTTCTAGAACTAAAAGAGAGAAAAAGAAACACAATGAGTATTTTTTTATATTAAAATAACTTCAAGGACCAGATTTACTAAGCTGTGGGTTTGGAAAAGTGGAGATGTTGCCTATAGCGACCAATCAGATTTTAGCTTTCACTTTTGCTATTACATCCTAGAGAATGTCAGCTAGAATCTGATTGGTTGCTATTGTCAACATCTCCACTTTTCCAAACCCGCAGCTTAGTAAATCTGGCCCTAAAAGATCATTCCCTTCAGTTTTATGCCATTTCACCCATGCATGCCACTTGATGGTTACAATCAGCCATACCAGCAGTGATAGCTTCTGCAAAGGACAAAAAATAACATGCAAAAAAAAAATGCTGATGGAGCTGATCTCAGTATGTAGCTGATCCAAAGTTTAGGAGCACAATGGAAAACAGGTGAAAGTGTACAACTCTGTAAAAGTGTTAGTCCGTAGTTCTATGTGCAAAAGCAAAGGTTTTTCTCTGCATGCCAAAAATGTAAATTTATTTACACTTCTCAGATTGCAACACGTTTTTGCTGAGGTTTACACTTGCACCTGTTTTGCCCCTAGAGCAGCCCCAATATCTCTTGTATGAAGCATCTTATTAAACCATTCAATAAAAATATTTTTATGATAATTTCTATGGAATTCTATTCTTGTTATAATAATTGTTAAAATTGCAAAGCTCTAAATCTGAAGGCACTATATAAAAACCTGTTAATAAATTAACAAATAAATTAATACATTCTGTTTATTCCTTTCATATGTAGACTATAATGTGCATTCAGTACTTGTCCACTTGGCTCATTATAACTAGTCTAATGTTCTAGATTCTGCTGTATGCAAAACCTACATGTTGTGAATAGATTTTTTTTTTATATATATATAAAACCTTGCGCCCCTCTTCCTAGCTTCAGTTCAATGGCTAAACAACAGTTTTGTATCACAAACTTTTCTGTGATTTACTTGTAGAACTATATCACTCTATCACCATTATGTGAAATATCGGGGTATTTTTTGGTAAAAAAAACAACTTAGGCAGCAGTAAACTGTTAATTCAGATATCTGTGATCCCCATGAAAAACTATGATTTTTTTTTCTATCTGAGCTATATTTCCTCCCAGACACATACAAACTCTAGTTTAAAGAGTATTTTTCCCTCTATGGACCTGATACAGATACGCAGTTGAAAATGCATGTGCCTACTCCAGAGTTCCAACATTGGCAATTCTGAATAGGTCGTATTGAAAATGAGCACGCTTTCAAAACCTACAAAGTGGTGTGTATAGGCAGATACACTGAGAGGTGTAATGCAGCAGTCCATGCAAGTTTGCATGTTTTAAAGTATTTAAACAAAACTGGGCTGTCAGGATACCAGGGGTCAGACACAGACTCACCGAATTCCCATGGCCCTTAGGTTCAGC
>WWET01004952.1:59934-80923 GCA_011038615.1 Limnodynastes dumerilii
ATATATATATATATAGCATAGTTAAGGAGCTGCCCGTCCCTTCATCTGTACTTATGCTGTAGTTACGGACGCCAGATCCATGGCTCTGGGAGCCATGGATTATGCCGGGCAACGTCTGCCCGGCGCATGTGCAGAACGGCAGAAATGCCGTTCTTATGCAGCCACCCGCCGTAAATACGCTGGCCAGCTGGGCCTAAGTACGCCCAGCGTAGCTCTGGTGCACTCCCCCTGTCACTCCCCTGTGTGAGCGTAGTTACACACAGTTTCGCCGCCTGAAGGTTACGCCAACTTCAGCTGGCGTAACTGTGTGTAACTACTCTCACACAGGAGCGTAACCTCCTAAACCCTATCCCTCCCTTCCTAATTACCCTCCCTCTCCCCGCCTAGCTTCCGTAACTACAGCTTAGTTACGGAGCTGCCTGCCCCTTGTCCGTAACTACGCTGTAGTTACGGATGCCAGATCCATGGATCCCAGAGCCATGGATTACGCCAGGCAACATCTGCCCTGCGTATGCGCAGAACGGCAGAAACGGTGTAACTCTGGATCAGGCCCAATATGTCTATCGTCAGGGACTTACACACACTAAAGAACACAGACATTACTTAAATGCATATTTTAAAACAAATGGTTTACTCACCAAACCAATTGCCCAGCAGTGCAATGTACATGTGGATCACAAACTCAGGTTTCAGCTGCCAGTATCAGCACTGCTCTCTGCTTCCGGTGTTAGAACGCTGATCGGTGTAGTGATGGTGACCAGGAAGCGTCATCCCACGCTATCAGCTGAATCAAAGTAATCCAGCCACTCGCAAGTAAGGTGGCCATCAGACATGGAAATTAAAATTCTACCAGAAGAGCAGTGTATAAAAAGGGATATAACTGTATCCCTATTCAGTAACCCTGATATAGGGAGTATTACGTGGAAAACATAACCTTAAGTAAAGGGAACTACATAACACATAGTATCAGCCATTGAATATTAAAGACATCGCAGAGCAGGATCTATATCATCATAAAAAGACAATGTAAGGGGAGAATCTCATTAAGGCCCTAGGTTTAACTGTTCCCAAAGTAAAGATTCATTTTGATTCCATACGTAAAAGCACTAAGTCGCAATCACCTCCACGTAAATTTACCAGAACATGATCAATAAGCTTTAATTTCAATTCAGGCAAGGTATGTCGATGTTCAAAAAATGCTTTTCTACTTGGCTGATCAACAGAACCCGATGACAAAGCTGCTCTAATTGCAGATCTATGGAGACCAAACCTCTCCCTTACAGTGTTTTTTTATAATAATGATTCAGTTAATGCTATTGCCACTACCCATCTAAGCTCTTTTCATATCCTAGGAAGTATCCCATCTAACCCCATTGATTTTTGCATTTTCAGCTTTGAAAGTTCTTTTAATTAGTTCAGGAATTTTATTTTCTAAGCTCCTAGCGTTTGCACACATAGAACCGTATTTAGACTGTTCAGCCCCCGAAACAGCCCCCCATTTCTAGATAACTAATGGCACTTATAAGTGCCATAGGCTTATAGACTTACAAGTGCCATATGCTACCTTTTGTTACTGTATGTATTTTCCTACTTAAGAAGTAAAATACGCACGGAGAAGTGGTCCCCCCAACCTCCCTGGCTAATCACATCCCTCCCCCACCCACTTTTTTCCAAAATCCTCCCCGAAGCTGCCTTGGCATGCCTAACATACTATGTGCGATCTTTATGACTGCACATAGTAAATCTACGTGATATGTACACATGTGTAGTAATTTCTTAAATCCCTGCACTTAATAAGGTTAAGCTTCTTATGTGTGAATCTGGCCCATAGCTCTAAGAGTTTGCATTATGAATCTCTAATTCTTCCATTCATTGTCATTGCTAGGTATGTTTATATTGCTTTTTCTGTTCCATTTTTCCTTAGTTGCTCTGTATATTCTACCTGTCATTAGTGTCACACAACACTTCTTGGGAGGGGGGCAGCTATTTTTATTATTTATCTCACTGCCCCCCTCTTCTAGTTTAAATGGTTCCTAATAAAGCATTCAATCTGTTCTCTAAGAATTTCACTTCCCATTTGGAGCAAAATCTAATAATACTTGCAGTAGGTTTACCACCTTTTTTTGAGAGATTGGGCCTGATCCAGAGCTACGCTGGCCTGCTGGCAGTAAGTACGACCAGCATAGCTCTGGAGCACTCCCCTGACACTCCCCCTGTGGCCGACGTAATTACCCACTGTTATGCCGGCTGAAGGCTACCTTAACTTCAGCCGGCGTAACAGTAGGTAATTACGCTGGCCACAGGGTTGTAATTGGCCTAACCCTCCCTCCCTCCCTCATTTATTTACCTTCCCCCGCCTTCCTTCTGTAACGGTTGCATGGTTAAGGCAAGGTACGCCCCCCCTCGCCATAACTACGCAACAGTTAGGGATGCCCGATCCTAAGGATCAGGTTTCCCTAACTACGCCGGGCAACATCTTCCCGGGCATGCGCAGAACGGCAGAAATGCCGTTCTTACGCATACAGCCACCGTAACTAGTGCAGCGGCCGTAGGTCTGGATCAGCCACATTGCCTCTGTATGCCTATGGTCTTCCTTCCTACCCTGTATGACTGTAGTCTTCTAGGTCTCCAGATTGTGCCCCGGTATATCTCCAGTCCAGTCCAGTCTGTGCTTGTCTCTAGTCCTCCAAATTGTGCCACTGTAATCCTCCAGTCTGTCTTTGTGCTCCTGTATGTTTCCAGTCCTTCAACTTGTGGCCCTGTTTGTCTCCTTTCCATGTTTGTGCACTTGAATTATTCATTATTCTATCCCTGTACAGTATGTCTCTAGTCCATCTTTCTCCATGTATATGTCTATTTTTTCTCCATGTATTGATGTATTGATCAAACTCCTTAGCTCCCCCTGTGTGTATCTTATTTAACTCTCCCCCCTGTATCTATCATATATAATCCCCTTTTTTCCCCTGTATCTATCCTATACAATCCCTTTTTTCCACCTGCATCTATCCTTTAAAACAATTTTTTCTCGCCCAATATCTATCATATACAACTCTCTTTTCACCCCCTGTATCTTTCCTATCAACTCCCTTTTCTCCACCTGTATCTATCCTATACAACCCCAGTCTCTATACTTTTCACATTCCACTTTTTTTTTTAATTAATGCATTTTAATTTTTTTGCTGTCTAATTAGCTTTGTAGGTCAATAGATAAAGTTGGTTCTCCCATAACTTTGTGAGGACTTACTGGATATTGGACTTGTGGAGTTTCAGTGATGAAGACTAGAATAAAATATTTAGAACACTGCGAATTTCTCTAAGAAGTCCTTAAACACCTAATTTATGAAGTCCTGGAATACTGCTGGAGAGTCAAAAAAGCATTACCAGGTATTGATAGTGGCCAAGTGGGTGTTGAATGCTGTCTTCCAATCATCCCCTTCCTTGATCAAAATTAAATTATATGTACTCCTGCAAATCAATCTTTATGCAAATGACTTCTTCTTTTAGTTGGTCTTAGAGCTCAGAGATAACAGGAAGGAGTTACATTTTCTGTACCATAATCTTCATCAGGTCCAGTAATATAAACACAGTCTCAGGGTTTCGTCCTTCTTGTTAACAAAGAAAAATCCCACTCCCATGGATAATTTATGAGGAAGAATGAATCCCTTCTCTTTCTTAAAATTTCCTTAATGTAGGTATACATTGCTTCAAATTCTGGGCAAGATAAAGAATATTACTTTCCCCAAGGTAATCTGGCACCAAAGACCAGTTCAATGACAGTCGCATGGTCTGTGTGGTGGTAAAAGTTACACTGATTTTTTGGAAAAAGCATCTAAAAAAGCTTGCTATTATGATGGAATATCTTGTGCAGTAATTGGGTGATGCAAATCGGCAGAGACAAACAGGAAGATGAAAGCAATCTCAATGCTGGCCCAAGCAGTCTATGGGTTGTGTTGTTAAAGCCAGGTTTGTCCAAGAATTAAATGAGTTGATGAACAGTGGATTAGGTATAGGGTGATTTAATGTAAAGAATGCAAGGTGCAAAGGCTCATCCTCCACCAATGTCACCTGTTGAGTGAAAACGGTAGCAGAACTCGCAAAGGAGTCTCTCTCAGTTTGTCTTTCCCTGAGGTTCCAGGCAACCTTAATGGCCAACAGCATGAAATCCTCCAGGGACTTCAAGTATTCTGACAGACCTGCCCTAAACTGACTTCGAAGAGCTGAGTCATTTAACTGACAGTTGTCAGTTAACTGACAGCGGAACTCTGTAGCAAATTCCTCAGCGGTCCTTCTTCCCTAGCAAATTACGTGAATTTTCTATTCCGCCATGGTCCTACAATCCAAGTCATAATAAATCAAGGCTTTGTAGAAGGCCTCTAGAATCTGGTGTACCAGATATTCTAAAGGCAGACTGAAAGGCCAGGTCTGAGGATATTTCTGGAGCAAGGTAAGGATATGGCCAACCCGCTGCCCTCATTTCTGGAAGCATTAGCACTTTCAGGTGAAAGTAGATGAGACAGCTGTTTTTGGACTGCTGGAACTTGATGCAGTTCCCAGAAAATAGGTCTGGTAATGGTACTTTGACATCTGAGACTGGGACTAGAAGGTTGGGAGCTGGCACATTGGAATCCTGCATATTAGAAAAGGTATTCTCCTGGGACTGGACTTGAGTGGTGAGCATCTGGACCACCTAAATGAAGTGTGACATCTGTGATGAACTTAATAACTATTTTTTTGGTTGGGTATCATGTTAGTAAAGTCTTCCCAGGCACAGAGTCTAATCTGACATCTGGTGTTCACTGAGGCCCCTGATAGGGGAGACAGGCTTGGGCCCAGATCTGTGGCATGTCAAGGTCTTGGTGGCAAGTCCTCTAAGTAAACTCTGCCCAAAGGGAAGCAAGAAAACCAGGAGAGTCCTTTAACTAGAAAGGATGTCAACAACAGGAGAACCACAATTATGCAGCAAGAGAACTTTACTAATGATCTAGGAGCTTTCACTTGGATGGATAAATGATTTTATCCAGATCTATTGTATACTAAACATACTTAGGTCAACATTTTTACTAAAGGCACAACAGTAGCAGAGAATCAGGTATGATTTGCACTGTTTTTAAATCATAAAGAAGGTGCACAAAAATATTGTGAAGCTGATGAAGTATCATATGGAATTGTTTAAAGCAGTCTCTGCCAAACATGTGGTGATACATGAGCACCACTAAGATTAAATGTGAAGCATAGAAACATACAGGTTTAGCTAAATGAAAACTAAACCCAGAAACTGACATTTTTTATCTATGAAACATAAAACAAGTATGCACTGCTTAGTCTTACCCTGACTTTCTACTGTATCTCCATTGAAAAGTAAAGCATGATAGATTTCTTTACCTTCATAAACACAGATAAAAATGAATTCTACAACTCGTATGGGCAGATTAACTAAAGCTTCTAAATAGGAGAAGTTGAGTTGTTGCACAAAGTAACCAATCAGCTTGTCATTTCCCAGAATTCACTAGACAAATGGCTCAAGACTAGTGGACTAAATACTGACATAGCGGTAGATCCAGAACTACGTCCGTCTTCCATAGACGGACGTAATTCAATAAACAATAGCTACTGCGCATGCGTAGTAGCTATTGTACGTAATCTGCGTATCGTTTCGATACGTAGGTTGCGTATATGCGGTCTTTCCAATGTGTGTAATACATGTGGGGTATATTAGCATACCTACCAACATTTTGGAGCCTGAAAACGGGACAAATAAGCTTTGTCCCGTTCAAGCTCTGCTCCCACCCCGCCCCCACTGTCATGCCACACGGTGCAAAAATTACTCCTAGCCTGTGAGTGTGTGTGTGTGTGTATGTTAGGGAATTAGACTGTAATGCGGCAGAGGTTAAAGTACTGTTTAAAATTGTAAAGAGCTAATTAATAAGATGTTAAAAAAACATATGTAAAATGACTATACTGATAATATGGTCGTACTATCTGACTGTCAAAATAAATAAGACAACCATTAACATTCTCTGTGAAAGCAGGAAGTTTATAATGTAGATTTAAAAATAATAGAAATAAAATAAATCTACATTAAGGAATTGCATTGGTTATTGGCTATAGTAAATCCTGTTTTTTATATTTTTAAGTTAATTTATAAGTTACTTCTTTCACACAATAAAATAGTAGTATTATATTGAAGGAACAGATCTAATAGCAATAGCAGTATACAATGCATTAGTAAAGCACATTACACAATGGAGGTAAATTTGTTGTGACATATTTACCATCCCACCTGCTTTCCTATTGCAGCATAGACCAGGACCATCTTCCTCCATGTCAGTCTGCTTCATGGCCACAGAGCCACGCCGCTTTTCAAAAGTGAACCTTTTTTGAACATTTTTTTTTTTTTTTTATATTTTCACTCTGGGGGGAGGGGGTGCACCACTGGCATTTATAGAGCACAGGATCCTAGAGCCCGTGGTGAGCAAATTGATCACATTGGCCTGATCCAGAGCTATACTTTTACTACGCTGCATACCTACGCTAGCGTACCCCTTATGCACTCCCCTAGGCACACCCTTCTCATGTACATACTTTGCCCACCTTACACTTTTCAAACCGTACCTTAACTTTAAACGGCATAACCGCTCTCGGACGTATAGCCCCCACGTAGTTACGCTGCTAAGCACGCCCATACTGAGCGTCTTAAATTTCTCACCCTGCTTCGGAAGCTTAATTACGGGTGTCGTATGGCTGGCACGCCCCTTTGTATGTAATTATGCAAAAGATACATGACTGACCCTTACGCTCTGAGTTATGTGGTGTAACATCTGCCATGCGCATGCTCAGTAAGTGCTAATGAGCGCTTTTACGCTAGCGGCTAGCATAAAATCACTCGCATACATTGTTCTGGATCTACCCCATTGTTCTATGCTCTAAAATAATCATCCTATATTTTTTACAAGAGGAAATAGGTAAAACAATTGCATGGGGCCTTCTGAATAGATGCTTATTGAGTACATGCAGAGAGCCAAGCGCCTTCAGACAGTAACAGATCTCAGAACTTGCACCCAGTTCTTCTACCTTTCCCCAGCATAATAGGCCTAATGTTATGTGTGCAAGCAAGTTGGACTTATCTCTTTATTAGTCCTTAGTGTATTGGTCATATAGCCTCCAGTCAGGGACAGAACTAGTGAACTCTGCTCCAAGCTATACATGTTTAGTTCTTCTAGCCTTTCTTGGTTTGTTTGTGACACAGGCCATGGACCATTTTAGTTGCTCTTCTTTGCACAGACAGACTCTAATGTATTTATGTCTTTCTGAAGATATGGCCTCCAGAACTTAACACAGTATTCTAGGTGAGGTCGTACCAACGATCTATAAAGAGGCATTACTACTTCTCTCTTTCTGCTACTAATTTCTCTCCCTATGCAACCAAGCATCTGACTTGCCTTTCTCATTGCTATTACATTGCTTGGCTACCTTTAAGTCACCATTTAGTGTGACCACCAATAGTATAAGCACCATTTCTGACAGCTATGATTATGATGGGACTTGTATATCCACTCCGTCAGTAGGTTATTAAAGCAAAGACTTGCAGGGATAAGTAGTCTTACATATATTAACCATATAGCAGCCATGGACCGGATTCAGACCCCCACACATTTTCCATACATGTGGGGGTCTTGCAGTACGAATGAGAGGGGAGTGAACTCCCCCTGTCACTCCCCTCTCTCGTGAAGGCTTTTTGGCAGTTACACTGCCATAAGCCTGCCTTAAGTGAAATGTGCGGATCAGTTGTCCATACGTCCCTTGATCCGCTCATAAATGTAAAGAAACCCACCCCCACTGTATAATTTAAATGCATCCCTCCGCCCAACTTGGCGGAAGGAGGGGAAGCACAGCCCCTTCATACGCAAAATCTATCATACAGAACTTAGTTCTGTATGATAGAAGTTACGTGTGTAAAATGCACGTAACATCTGGCATGCACTCTTCAGTCAATAAGTGGGAGACACAAGTCTGGATCCGGCCCCATGAGTTGATTCTACAAATGATTGACAAATATCAAAGAGAGGAAAGAATAGTGGCAACAAAATAATTAGGGCATTCAAGCAACCACAGAGTAGATGAAATATATTTAAAATTAACATTAGATTACATAAAAATAATGCTTTTGAGAATGTGGTCTATGATGGTTAAAGATACATAAAGGAGATTAAGTATAAAATCAGAGCAAAAAGAAGATACTAAAAAGTAATATTTACAATTATTTTCATGTGCTTTAATAGGCAATAAATAGAAATATTACATTTTGAGAAGTACTGTTCTCCCTTCATAGGAAAGGCATGATAGATGTAACAAGTACAGGTCATAATAATTGCATTACATTATTGTATTACAATTTTAAATGAATAGAAATATTATAGTTATCAGGGCTTTCATAAATAGTTTTATATAAAGACTGATGATTCAGTCCTTTGCTCTCAATGGGCTGGACCTCCATGTATTCTCCGGGTGTGGGTCCCCGCTAAGAATGGCCCTATCTGATAGGGCCGTTCTCTCCCAGCCAGTTTGAAACTGGCTGGGATATTGATTGCTTATGCCTCGATGAGACATAGCAATCGATCCACAGAGCACCAAACACGGTGCTCCAAAAGGTATGGCTAAAAACTACCACAACCCTTCCCCTAATTCTAACTCTAACTATTAATGTTGCAGAATTTTTGTGAACCTCAAAGAAAGGAATGTCCAATCGCAAGTTGTGGTCCAACACACAAAAAGATTTTACTAAAAGAAGAACAGAAATGGTAACGCCAATAACACAGCCAAAATACAGTTTCTCTCACCAATCAACGCGGATACAGTATGTATCCAAGATTTCAGTCCAGAAACCAATGTGTGTAAGTCTAGAAGTCCAGACATCCATTCTACAAAATTATTTGTTACATGATTATAATGCTTTATGTAATCACAGAATTTAATGCATGTACTGGTGAAATACTCTGTTGATCTTGTTTAATAAGGAACATCTACCCTGTTTTTTCCAGTAAATACATTTGTATCTTTCTAAATTATGTAAAACCAACTTCAAAATATTAACAATGTTAAAATGTATACCTTTGCTGACATATTTATTATATTAGTGCAAAACTAAATATTTCATTTCAATTAGGATTATGTTTGTGTTGTTATGTGAATGGTGATGAATGTTCAGTAACAGACTCTTGTTCTGGAACTCCTGGAATTGCTGTCTGTTGTCCATAAGTCCTTTGGCAATAATCCAGATGGGATGAACCAGACACTAATCATCTGGAAGGTGGGTGGGTGGCTGTTGATAATTTTGGCCACTGTTTGATGGTTTTGGTTATCTGCCAGGTTTTGCATGCGTCTGTACAAAAAAAAATGTTAGAAGAAAAGATTGTTAGAAATATGTTAAACAATTCAGTCTTTACAGTATTTATTGCTTGCTGTGATTGCTGCTGTGATTTAGCAGTAGCTTATATGAATCTGCAGATTGCAGTCAACTAGTTAGATATAACTAGGAAGTCATTGGCCTTTAATGTGGTAGCAAGTGCTGCTTATGGTTATTATTATATATTTGCTAACTTGTTAATAGTTAATAAATAAATCATATACCCTTGAGTGCAGTTGACAATAACTGTTAACTACAGTAACAATCATATGCAATTACCAACATTAAAATATAAAGTATTTCAAGTATTTAAAATATAAAGTAAAAAATAAAATATTTCAATGATGTGTAAAGGCTATCAAATAGGTGTGCAAATAGCAATGTGGGCCGCTGATCTGTGAAGGATTGGTTAGTCATCCGTATGCAGCTCTAGCAGTTCTTCCATCACTTTCTTGCAGCCAACACAGGGGTTTCCTCTGAACTCTTCCCATTGCATGAATACAGAGATCATGGGCTGAATCCAGACTTAAGTAAGTGCTTGAAATTAGTTACTCCTGGGCTAAACCATGTTGATTTGCAGGGGGAGTCAAGTTAATTGTATTCTTTGCATGCAGGGATAGATCTTTGAAACAAGTAGAGTCACTTACCAAGTTGTGCAGCTCAACATGCTTGCTGGTATTTCCTCATAGAACGTGCAAACACATAAATCCCCATACAACTATCTTTCACCAATGTTTATGTCTGTAGGTATAGACGCAATGCTATCCCTATTGAAGCTTACTCTATCTAGACCTATCAACTTATCACATAAATGCTAACTAAACCAATATCACTAAACCAATATCACTAAACCAATATCATTTCCTTAGAACAATTCTTAAAATTTTCTCTTTCCAATAAGACACAAAAGGAACCCAGCTAAATCACTACACCAAGTGGCGTGACAATAAGAGCACATTTACCTAAATACCTTTCTGTGGCACTTTACTACTGAATGAAATAAGCAATTTCACAAAAACAGAAAACAGGTAAACACACCAAATTAGCAGCACTTTGTATTAAATGGTCATTGCCTAGGGGAAATTAATGAGACTCTCCCTGTGAGATACTACATGTCAAAGTGGTGCAAAAGGTTCCAATTATAAGAACATACTATCTCCAAAGGTCCTCTCAGTCAGCTGTTCTTTCTGCAAGCTGCTCTTCTGCTTTCAACCATCCCGTCACTTACATCATCACCTATGATGCCAATGGCCAAAATGTGTTCATTGAATTTCTCCGCTCGTCACTGCGGCTGGACTTCTTCCAATGTGCCATTCTTTTCTTGAATCACTGCCTCCTGCTCAGAAGAGCCTTATAAGTGCTGCTCTGACAGGCTGCCTTGGTGACACAGAGAGCTCTAGTTTTTGCTCCATGGTGCCAAAATTCAAATGGCCTGTGGTGGTGAACCCTACTTAGCTCACCATGCTGGTAATTTATTGGTTCCATCAAGGGGTAAATCAAATATTGGTGATAATCCGACATGTGCACTTTTCATTCTGACCATGATCACTTGGCTAATGAAATACTAATAATAAATTGTGAAATGGTATTTTAGGACAGTTGGGTCAAATCCAGACTTTTCTCCAAGTCAAGTGTGTTTATTTAGATTGTGACTGATTTTTCTTAGTGCCAATTCTGTGCTAATTGATCAGAATGCACACTGCCCCATGTAGACTTAAGAGGAAAGAGAGAGGGGCTTTGTTAAGTTTGAATGTGGGTATTCCCTTACAGTTAATGTACAGTGTAAGCATTCCCTTTTAATGCGGCCTATTTACTTACCTTGTATGAATGAAGACCTGCACATGTGCAGTTTGAAAATTTCCCGGCATGAAAAACACTCTGAGCATGCGCAGTGTCTTCATATCGGGACTCTGAAATTTTCAGAGCCAGACGTGTCTCCCGGACAGGTGAGTTTTGCTTTTTTGGTATTTTTTTTCCAGTTTTTATTGTTTTAAATGTTTTTTTTTTTTGTTAATATCTAATAAAAAAAAAACAATTAAAAAACATTTTTTTTTTTTACATTAGCGCACAACTGATTTATCCCAGCGGTCTCACCATACATGTCCCCCTTTTCTTCCCCCGAATAACAGCTATTAGGGAAAGGAAAAGGGGGGGAATATGGCGACCTTGCTGGGATAATTGAACTAACGCCAACCTGAGCTGGGAGCGGAGTGTAAAACTCTGCTCCGGGATATAATAAATAAATATAATAAATAAGTATTAAGAACCTCCTGTCCGCTCTGAAAAGAATGGGCAGGCAAAGAGCCACAATGTTTACATGGATCCATGGTTTGTAAATATTAACACCTTCATTTTCATGTGATAATGCCCATTTTCAAATGAAAATGGGCATTATCACATGAAAATGAAGTTTGTAAATAGACCCCAATGTGTACTGTTATACACTTCCTTACTTCCTTACTTCTTTCCACATACTAGAATTAGTAAACGTAAGGTAGTCGCTGGCTGACAAGTGTTTAACCTTTCAAGTGGGAGTGCTTAAAATACAAATGCACAGATGACTATATAATGCAGCCTAGTGCTTGTGGATCTATGCAAATCTTGTATTACTATAGTTTAAAACTTGAACATTTTAATAGCTGAAAGAACATGTGAAAAATTAACAGTAACCTGCTCAGAAAGGTTAATATATACATGTTTTTGTGTACCTGGAAAGAATATGTAAGAAATGTTACTTTCATTTCTGTATCTATGTATATAAAAATAGTTGCTTTCTGGCTCATCAAATTGAATAGACGCTTGTGGGTGACTTGTCTCACTGCAGAGGGAGTTGTTGGCCCTTCTATAGGTATAAAATGGTCTGTTTAAACCCAGTCAGTAGTGAATGAGAGCCATATGCTGTAGGCTCTGTGGTTTTAGAGAACACCACAAACACCAATGTGATCTGTCAGTTCCCTCACACCCTGTGACCAGGCTCGCGGGCTGAGCAACTACAGACTCTTGTATGACAAAATGTGTGGTGATTAATCAGGTGGCCTGCAATCAAGATACGTATTTCTAATTTGTTTATAATAGATAAAAGAGTTTATTCATTACATTGGCATGGTAACTATGAAAACAGCAAGCTCTACAAGAGATGGAATAGGCCTAAATTAAAACATTAAATTGTAATATAGAATTTTTAAGTTTAAAGTTTAAACTAAACCTGCCATTTCAAAGCTAAATTTGATTTACACATTTTTTAGACATTTACAATTACAGCTCTCCAGAAGAGTAAACTAACCACATACCCATGAAACCTTACTTGTACCCATGAATGAAATCTTACTTGCCTTACCAGGTAAAATTGGCAGTGAACTGCAGCACTAGAAACTCAGAAACTTGGTTGCTTCTGTGCAGCTCAAGTTGGATTATAAAATAAAAATCCAGACCGGAACCTAAAAAGAACATATCTTGTGTTTCATTAAACGACCTATGACTGACATTCTGCGCACACCACTCACACAACTCCTACGAAATAATGACACAGAGACTTTTATTGGATTTTAAAGGGGGGCATGGATTTATTAATTGGAATTGGTAAGACTATTATGATTTAGGGTAGCAAGGTAGCAAATAGCAGGAGGAGGAGTCAGCGCTCGCCACCGGTAACCATATTTGAGAGGACAGACAGTCCCTGTCCTCTGCGCTTAACAGAACATGGCAATACAGGGCCGGATTCAGAGCTCCGGCTGCAATGCAATTGAGGCCGGAGTTCTGCGAAAAGTGCTACTGCGCATGCGCAGTAATTTTGGAACGTAATCTACGTCACTTCTTGCAACGTAGATTGCGTACACGCGGTCTTAAAACCCCCGTGTACGCAATCTATGATGCAAGAAGTAACGTAGATTACGTTTCATAATTACTGTGCATGCGTAGTAGCACTTTTCGCAGAACTCCGGCCTCAATTGCATTGCGGCCATAGCTCTGAATCCGGCCCACAGTCACTAACCACCATCAGCTTGCAAGTCGTGGGGGTACTGTGCCAGCAGATCAGGAACCTGCCGCTGGGCTTAGGCCTACCTGATATACATCAAGGGGTGTGCCATACCATGTCTACACTGAGCCCTTACCTATGCGCCTGCTAATGCTGACTCCCCTCAGCTACCGCCAAAGCGAAGGTGTCCTCTAGCACCTACCGTCCGCCACCTGAAAAATCTCTTAGGGCTCCAAATATGCTAGTAAGAAAGATACCCATAACCTTGTCTGACAGATGCACACCATCAGGCCTATAGAGGGATTGGTCCAGGTATGAGATATCCGGGTGAAAAATCACCCCCAATGGAAAAGACAAATTTGGTAAGTGACTTATTCAGTTTGCAGGCCTTATCTAAAGCTTGAATGGACCCAGAACCCCGGCACGATCTCCTAGGGATGATTCGTGAACAAAAGATTGGAAAGTCAGAGAAAGAGGCGTGAATCAAGGACAAGTCGCGTTAAACCGCATGTTCGAAAATGCAGGACTTAGTATGACCTAAATCGTCCCCCCCCCCCCAAATACAAAAAAAAACAATCAGGAAGGCCGTAATCGGTCACTGCCGAGTTAAACAGTGCCGCAAATAAGTCCCATCGCATCCCTCTAACCCCCAGCCAGTCAATGTCCCACCCAGGAAGCTCACACAGGGTCCCTTGTCTATCCGAAAACTCCTTTGCCCAATATATATAGGAATGGCCTATAACTAAAGCACGGGAATCTTGAGAGACCGGATCTGCAAAGAAAATGGCACATAGCCGTTTACGTTAGTAAATGTATACCAGATATAAACCCTTAAATCACAACCTGTAAAATTAAACCAATACAAGTGAGGGATAACAGAAGTAAGGCAGGTAAGAGGGGGGGTAAGCACATCTAGCGAGCCAAGGCGGCCTAACGAGGGAAGGACAACTCCTGAAACCCCCAGGGTAACCACGACCAATCAGGCACCCCGATAAGGGGGAGAAATGTAGAAGAAACGCCCGTTGTGTCCCCCGAAGGCAGGTGTTTACAATAAACTAGCTCGCCTTGGCCCGAGCACGAGCTACACACTTAAATACCATAAAGTATACTTATCATTAAACCTTATCCAACCTAATGTATTTTTTATATGCCTTTGACTTCCATCCATTGAGGGCCATAATGGCCCCCAGTGAATGGCCGTCAGCGGCTGCTGAAGTCTCGGCGCCAATCCGGAAGTAGTGAGTCTCATACCGCGAAGCGTCCAAGCCCAAGATCCGTAAGCAGCCCTTTAGGACCATCGTAAATTGGTATTGTGTAAGGGGCGTAAAATCCTGGTGCGCTAACCAATTGTTACCACCTGATGTTCCACAATTTAAATACGCCTGCGCTAGCTTTAAAGAGCATATGGAAGGTCAGAATGGGGTTGGAGGGTAATCCACCTTCCCTGTCCTGCTTGGTCCATTTTGGATTTGTGAACCAAGAAGAAGGCTGATTGGTCTTCTACAAGCACATTTTTGCGCAAAAGCCCGGAGTCTGCGGCTCCCTTGCTCCAAGCAATCAGCTCGGACACACGGAAGGCACTGAAGAAAGCCCAGGAAAAGGCAACTTTAAAAAGAGCTGCTTCAAATGGATTATGTGCTATGGAAGCAACTACATAAATGATGAGTCGCAGAGTGGATATATCAAAGGGCCTACGTGAATCAGGGACGGGCGGCTGTCGTCTTGCCCAACCCTTCAAAATCCTAACAACCAGCAAACTTTTTATGACATCGGACCGGTCATACAGTTTTGAGAAATAGGACACACCTGCAAGGAATGAGGACATAGACACTTACGATCTCCCCGCTCGGTACTGTGCCCAAAGCCACTGCAAGAATGCCACTCTATCACTTACCTTGAGCGGCCTTTGACACCTTGTAAGACACCCACTGGTGTCACACCCTTTTGTAAGCTTGCAGCGTGACCGGGACCAGAGAACTGTGAACCAGAGCCTTCAAGCCAGCCAAACAATCTGCCAGAGATGATAAGGGCATGATAATCCATCCAACCGGGCCTATGGTGCCAGCTCCCTGAACCTGGGCCAGTCAAAGCGGGAAAGCACATCTGCTATGTGATTATCCACCCCTGGGACATGTTGGGCCCTAAACTTAATGTTGAACTTCAGACATTTAACAACTAAATACCTAACTAAGCTAATGGCTGGCGGAGATGAAGCCCGCTGCTTTTTGAGGGCCTGCACTACTCCCAGATTGTCGTACCAGAAAACAATATCCCGGTCACGCAGTGTCTCTGTCCAGAGATCCACTGCTATGACAATTGGGAACAGCTCCAGGACCAATAAGTTTGCAGTGAGCCCCACCTGCACCCAGGAAAGTGGGTATACCATTCCCCTTGAAAGTATGCCCCAAAACCTTTTGATCCAGCGGCGTCCGTAACAGGGCCAATTCACGGTTGGACGCCACAGGTAGGAGCCAGATACGCACCCCATTAAATTTGCTAAGAAAATTCATCTACACCGTCATATCCTCCTGAATATCACCCGTCAAATGCACAAAATGGTGAGCCAGTTTAATGTCCGCGGTACCCTTTTCGAGTCTACGGCAGAAAATTTGACCCATAGGGTCAAAATTAAGCAGCCCCAGGACCGATTGCACTTTTTTGAGGGAAACTCTCTTCCGCAGCTGTAAGTCAGTGAGAGCTTCCCTGAGCTTGACAATATTGTCCTGGGGTAGCCGGCAGAGGCCTGCCACCGTATCAATCTCGATCCCGAGATATGACAAACATGTGACAAGACCCTCTGTCTTATCTGCAGCAACGGGGATGCCAAAACTCCAAAAAAGTGCCCTGGCAGAGAACAGAGCCTGGGCACATGAATCAGAGCTTGGAGGTCCAACGAATAAAAAATCGTCCAAGTACTGCGTGAGGAAAGGGTGCTTTGCACCCACCCCAATGCACCAATGGAGGAAAGAACTGAAATGTTTTAAAAAGGGTGCATGCAATAGAACACCCCATGGGCAAACACCGGTCAATAAAGTATCCCTGCGGCAACCTGAAGCCCATGTACTGAAAGGATTCAGGGTGCAGTGGGAAGAGTCGGAAAGCCTACTCAATATCTAGTTTGGCCATGAGGGCGCCTGAACCTTGCTGGCGAACCATGTCGACCGCGGATTCCAACAACAAGTAGTGCACGGAGGAAGCTGAGGGGTCTATGGCATCATTGACGGATGCTCCAGATGGGTAATACAGGTGCTAGATGAGTCTAAACTTCCCCGGGACCTTCTTGGGAACACACCCACTGGGGAAAGAATGAGGTGCAAAATAGGTGGATGAACAAACAGGCCTGAAATGCAGCCTAGTCTGACCTCAGCCATAACCTTCTCTAAAAGGACCCTGGGGAACTGCTGTGCCGACTTCAAATTTCTTCCACAACCACCTTTAACACGACCCTTAATGGGTAACTTAAAACCGTAACTAAAACCTTCTAACAAAGTAGCAGCCGCCTGACGCTCAGGGTAAATTTCAAGCCAAGTTTTGATAGCAAGAAGATTAATTGGGGATTTTTGACTGGGTGGGAAGCTCCGCACCGCGAGCACAATTGCTTGTACTTGCAAGCGGAGCCGTTAGTGCAGCGTGCATTATTGAAATGCATAGCACTTTCCTTTGTTAGCGGCAGGGGCGGAGAAACGAAAGGACGGCTGAGCGCGACGAGAGGAAGGACATTCAGGTCCCTCATTGGGAGATTGCACTAGATCCATCCAAATTTCCATGTCATGGGAGCCAAAAGCGATACTCTTTTTTTCAGTCAAATTTTTTAAGAAAACGCTCATATTCCCACCACAGACCTGCTTCAGCAATTGCTTGCCGCTCCTGGAGTAGATGCACATACTTCCACAAATTGATGTACTTGCTAATGCGTCACTCTAGATAAAAAAACAGCGAATACCGAAAACCCTGCCAGCCAGTTTGAGAAAGACTTGTAGGTCTCCTCATCAACACCCCCTTTGGCCTTAGCCGCTGCCAGCCCTTTTTTACCTTTGTGCGTAATGGCGAACATATCTACAAAGTGTCCTTTTTTAATACGTTCTTTGGAAGATTCACGCACATCCCACATGACGGCCGTATTATCCTGCAATATGGTCCTAAAGGTCTCTTAGAAGACTTTTTAGCTGGAACTTACCCTTTTTTGCTTGCAAGCTTACCCTTATCAGCTAAAACTTTCTTCAAAAGCATCATAACCTCTCCTGGCCTGATCTGTGACTCTGAAGACCCCACGCTGGAACTAACTGAACCCACAAAAGATGCGCCATCATTCACATGTAACTCACCATCACCCTGGCCACTGCGAGAGCTGGATTGGGACCGATTCCCTGTTGCCGCAGCCTGAGCAGACGTGCCTGGCTGCTCTTCAGCGCTTGGCAGCAGTCGACTGGACCTACGAGGCAACTGGGAGAGAGGAAACGTTAGCCTCCATACTATGCTGTATCAAAGGCGCCTGCGGCCCACCCAAGCTATGCGCTGCGGAGAGCTGCGACCCCTGTAAACCGGAGGGCTGACTGCCAGGCTGGGGGTAATGGTAGGGAAAATACCCCATTTGCCCTGGATAAGGGTATGGGAATTGAAGGGGCTGGGAGGCAGTAGCCCCAAACGATGTAGATGCATTCGGCCAGGAAAATTGGGGGTAAGCTGGAGGGAAAGCCCATTGTTGAGGGGGACAGGGGACTAGCTTACTAGTGTTGCTAAGGACAAGGGAGGGACTTGATGATGCAAATTGCGTAAACAAGCCCCACCCACTCCCTTTGAAACCTCGATAGGGGTAATTGATCATGAAGAGGCGGGGCTTAATGATGAAATTTGCATAACATGTGCCATTAAGCCCCACCCCCTGTGTGATCTATGGTTTCCATCCGGGATCTCATGGAGGGAAGCTTTTAAAAGTCGGCAACCCTGGTTTACATCAGTGGGAGTGCAGAAATGGCATTTCTCTTCATACTATTCATATTTACAAAAAATTGTAGCTAGTTAAATCAATTTATAGGTTTATATATATACAGGTGCATAAAGGGTGATCTGCACAGAAACAAAGGAAAAAAATGCCCCAGCAAAACTGCTATTATAAATAACTATACCATCCTATCTGTAAAATAAAATGCAGAATCATTAGCTACACACATTTGCAAATGCATGATCAGCCACTCTCACTGTTTAGAGTTAGGACCACCACAGCAGAAAAGACCGACCGTTGTTACTGATATGTTGTCATCAGGTATGGTGGCTGTACTCGACCTGGATGTGGCATCATAAGATAAGAACTCAAATTATTATAATTAATGTTAGGGTTAGGGATAGACTGGTGTCAGGGTTAGGAATGCATACAGTCTATATGCAAGTTGAGAAGGAGGAGGTATTTATATAGAACATTAAGGATGCGTTTTAGATCTTACCTACTATCCAGGCTTCTGCATTGTCCTCATTTTATGTGGTTTCCCCTTGTACTCAAGAAAAGCTGGATGTCTATGTTCAGATGGAGATATTCACTCAAGGTCACTTTAAAATAGAGCATCTACTACACTACAGTGGGTGACTAACAGTGAGTGGTAAGGTAAGCCTTGACTTTTTTTTAGCATGAGCTGTAGACTGGAACTTTTACTTGAATGTAAAAGCAAAAGCTAGAATTAATTGTGATTATGAAACAGAATTGTATTATCAGTGGTGCATTTACATTCTCACTTAAGACATGGCAATGTTGCGAAGCATCTGGAGTGTTTAACTGACTTGAAGGAAACCCTAGATATTTTCGTCTAACTGCTTCCCTCATGGGTAGCATTGATATTAATTTGTTATAAAATTATCACACAATCTCAATTTGCATGTAGTATAGGCCTCAATGTTTATTTAAGTCAGATGGACTAGTGATGCTATATATGTGTAACCTATTATTAGAGAGAGAGAAGGTTTATAAAAGATAAATAAAGAAAATCCAAATCTTATTTGCAAGTCCTTATAGCAGGTAATGAAGGAATATCCATGCATTGCTCTTCTAAGCAGAAGAATTTTGAACTACAAAATATTTAAAGTATCAAACTTGTCATGAGCACAACAAATAAACTTGTGACAGTCATCCGTTCATCAGCTCTTTGAATAAAGTCTACTGATATGTTAAAATCCCTAACATTCATTTTTCATAATGATTCATTTATGTTTTTCAACAATACTAATTACACCCAATGGTCTGTTGATTGATCATATCAAACTTTATACAAGCAGTTTCCATAAGAATACCTGAGCTATTTTGGCTAAGTGTGTGCCTATCTATGAACTATTAATGTGATGAAAATTGCAATTATATATTTTTTTTTACAGATTATGAACTGAAAGAATAACCTCTTTACCACTCATTTTCAATATATATGAACTTTTTTTATCTTTATCCAAAAATGTCTTAGTGTATAATGTCATTAGATCATTAAATACAATTCACAAATAATGCATTCATAGCTATGTAATCTTTAAGCAAACTTGAACCTTATTGCTTCTATGTTTCATTCCTCCAAGCTATTGCCAAAGCACAGCAAACAAGAAGTAATTTTACACAAGGATGTGAGGTCCTTTTGTTAACTTGACAGCTATAGACATTTATGACTGGGAAAGCCAAAGAAATAAGGGGGTTAAATCAAGGGTTAACAGAGATTGCCAGAAAAAGAGTGAGGGCAATGTTATATAGTCAAGAAACAATAATAACTTTGAAAGGAAACATTAGGATAAAGTTACTTTCCTTTAGGGACTGCTCATGGCCCGAGATCGACAAAACCACAGGAGTATAGGAGGGAGAGAGACATTAGTAATGAACATCAGTCATTTTGGCGATTAGGACAACAGTGATGCATGCCAAGAGTCAGAGCAGACTGTGCAACCATTTTCCACAGTCTCTCACAATTTTTGGTTCTGCATGGAGTCTTGTGCCTATTACTGTACTCAGGAAATAAATGAGGTTAGGGGCTTAAATAGAGTCCCTAGTGAGTACTTAATGTCACACACACACACACACACACACACACACACACACACACACACACGATGTAATACAGTATCAGAAGCTACCACTGAGTGGGACCCAATTGCTGGGATTGAGGTGATATTATAGGTCAGGCTTGAGATTCTTTGGCACTATTATTCTTGAGGAATTTTATTTGGCTACTTTAGAGCTACTGCTATTAGTTTCATATGTGTCTACTTTGCATTTCCAATTTACCTTCAAGCCATCTAGCCTTCAAACAGCACATATTTTATGATTACCTGACATAGGGTAGAGTGCCTGGATCTTTTACCAGTGGGATGGAAATTTGAACGCCAACATAACAGAATAAAGTGGAGAATAAGGAGATTAGTGGCAAGGAACTATTGCCAACTTGGTTTGCAAGCCATAATCTCAATGCATTACAGTAACCATAAGTAGACTGGCCTTATTGACACAAACTTAAATATGTCAAAACTTACAGACAATAAACATCTTATTGCTCAAACACTATCTATCTATCTATCTATCTATCTATCTATCTATCTATCTATCTATCTATCTATCTATCTATCTATCTATCTATCTATCTATCTAT
>WWET01004953.1:58633-69447 GCA_011038615.1 Limnodynastes dumerilii
TGCAAGTGCCGGTAAGTATGGAGTCAGAGAGATGGGGAATGTCCGGAATAGAGGTGAAGGTACTGGGTATAATAAGAGAATCCCACACCCTGCACGACATTGCTCGGGTCCGATATATTTTAGGAAGCACAAAAGATAAAAGGATCGGTCTTTTTAAAATCATTTTATCGCCATTAGAAGACAATCTTCTCCGCACACTACAGCGATTGCTGCTCAGATCTCTTGATATCTGGGCGATCAGACCATCGCTCTAGTGTATGGCCAGCTTTATACCCCCTTCCCACACAAACCCCAGGGCAGCGATGACATATTGGGTGACATCATTTCCCTGCCTGAGGAGAAGGGCTAATGGGCAAGTGACTGGTTCGTACTTACCAGAGCCCTTTACTGATGTCAGCACAGAGCAGCGCACTACCGATCAGCTGCACCAGGTTCAGTACCGCCAGAATGATAGCGTAGACATAGAAACTCTTCCGAGCTGTAAAGGAGACGCGATAAACCAGATGACACCAAGTGGAAAATTTCCTCCATTTTCCTATAACTAAACTTTAAGTTTAATCAGATGATGGAATTATCATTATGCAGCAACACTACAAAACGAATAAAAGTGAAATAAATAAATGTAGTACGCTGGTTCAGCTGAGTGAACGGTGGAATAGAATTCACTAAAACTTTTGAAGACAGAAACGGAGGTTGCCCACTGCAACCATTTACATTATGTCTCGGTTATCGCAGACGTTATAGAAATCGGAAAACCTTATTGGTTGCTGTCATGTTTTAGTAGCATTGCTTTATACATGCCCAAGGATCTGTTCAGAGTCTATGACTAAGAGGGAAGCCTGAAAGCAAAACATATTGTTATAGGTGATGGCGGGTATGTAATGTACGCTATCTGGAGAGGAAACATGGCGATGTTATGGTCGTAATTTCTATATTTCACTCACAGGGCAGCGAGATGCGATCTCTCAGCGGGGTTTTGGGTAGTATAGACACAAGCGTATACACCTAGGGACAAGAGAACAGGAATGAACTTTAAACAGAACAGAGAAAAAAACCCTAATAATTACAGCTCATTATATATCTGCAAATGTATGTAGCTAATATTTCTGCAATTTATGTTACAGACAGAGGGCAGGATCCAGATAGAAGTGTCCTGCGAGCGAACCACCGGCAACATAGAGAATTCCCTTCAAACTCAAGGCTTTCTGTCTGCAGAACCCTACATTAACATTTACACCCCAGCCCCACTTATAGGACCTGATTCACACTTAAGAATCTTCTTAAAATAAGGACTTAAAGTCACTCCTGGGCAAAACCATGTTGATTGCAGGGAGATTAATTTAATTGTATTCTTTGCATGCAGGGATATATCTTTGAATTGCTTACTGCACACAGATACTGACCAGCTTTACTATTACACTGTTATTTAGACTTGGGCTGGGAAATATCACCTCTCAACACTAGTACTGTTTGCAACAGATGAAATATCACTCCCCTGAAATCACCATGGTTTAGCCCAGGTCTGACTTTAAGTTCTTATTTTAAGAAGATTCTTAAGTGTGAATCTGGTCCATAATGTGTTACATCCTAGACTGCTGTATCCTGTTATGCCTCTAGGGGCAGAACTGGAGCAGTTATTCTTATTTGTGGACATTACCATGACCTGCCCCTAGTGGCTGCTGTTGGACTCTTGTGGACTAATTACAAGCCAATTACCTACACCTGTGCTTTACCCTTACATATATGTCCTCCCCCAGAGCTAGATGTGAGTCAATATATCCTGCTCCCTGTTGCTGTGTGTGAACTTTCTGGTCTTTGCCGTGTTCCTGCAATCTGCCTACACTTGTCTGCATTTCTGCCTGTTCTCGAAGGTTCCTTGTTTGTATTCATGTTATTAATCTCTGTCCTTTTTTTTTTTTTACCAGTGTCTATAACCTGTATACCTTGCCTGACATCTGTTTTCTCATCCCTGTGTACTTGGTCTGTAATCTGTTACCTCATACCAGTACACCCTGCCTGACACCCGTTATCTCTCCCCTGTGTATTTACCTGGACTCTTATCTTGTACATGTGTAGAGTCTCTCTGTTATTTCTGTACAGTGTATTTATTCTGTTACTCTGCTACCTTCAATAAACCTCTACTTCTTATATAGGTCTCCTGCAATCCTTGCATCAAACCCCAGGTATTCCTAACATGGTGCCAGTGAGTAAACGGAGATCGTAGGTAAGGGTGTAGCCAATTTAACGATTTAAACACCTCCCCCTCCCGCCATGCGTTTCCCTCCAACCCCCTGAAGAAGGCCCCACCAAACGATAAACTCTAATTACCAGGAAGAAAAAGCAGGAGCTAGCGAGCCAGAAGTGTCTCCCACCATGCCCGTAAATATTGAAGTCCTCCGCTGAGAGGTGGGAGTCGGGGTACAGGATCT
This sequence comes from Limnodynastes dumerilii, assembly GCA_011038615.1. Taxonomy (NCBI): domain Eukaryota; kingdom Metazoa; phylum Chordata; class Amphibia; order Anura; family Limnodynastidae; genus Limnodynastes; species Limnodynastes dumerilii. The sequence continues at coordinate 61,063 of WWET01004953.1, forward strand.
CCAGGGTTCCCTAAAACAAAGATAAATAGGATTATGGTTTAAGGCAGGGCCTGGCCAACCCGTGGCTCTCCAGGTGTTGTGAAACTACAAATCCCAGCATGCTTTGTCACGTAAGAGCTATGCCTATGCAGCTAAAGCATGCTGGAAGTCGTAGTCTAACAGCACCTGAAGAGCCACGCGTTGGTTAGGCCTGGTTTAAGGTATTCCAGACCCCTGATTTTCTGGGCTATGAGCCGTATTCAGAGATCCGTTTTTTTAGAAATACGCAATTATACGCACGAACCTAGCAAGCCGACACCCACCAAAACACACGACACTCCTCTTACGGCCGTGCCGTCGTAGACTTACACCTCCATAGACCACTCTGTTCTTTAAGTGTGTACTTATGTGCGTATGTCTTCCGTCCATGCGATTCTTACTAGTCGCGCTCACACGTTCATTTAAATGCCTCCCCCCACCTATTTTCATGGAAACTTTCAAGTGCCTCCTTCAAGCCCGCCCATGCGAACCCGTCCGAACGGATCTCCTTAAGTGCGATTCACATGTCCGTGCCTATAGCCCATACGTGCGTATTTTCAACGCAATTGGCGTAAAAATAGTTACTATGCATGCGCATTTCAACCGTGCCTAAAAACACGCACGCCTCTGCATGTGAAGACGGATCTCTGAATCCGACCCTACGTATTCGCGTTCGTATTGACTGCACGTAAAACGCACTCAGCCCAACATACGGTCACAGCACCAGAATCACAAACGTATGTACAAGTATAACATTCACAAACGTGCGGCTTCACCTGTGTGACAGAATAGCCGAGCGACAGAACGGCTGTGATCGCTAGGACTCTCTTCACGCTGGATTTGCTCTCAAGGTGACCTACAAAAAGAAACTTCCGATCAGATAAAACTCCACCGGGGAGATTTCCTAAGAGGTCTAATAATGGTGGATCAGTGGCTACGGCGTGAGCTTCCCTGTGGATAAACCACGTGGGTTGCTTCTTCTGCGTAATCAGCAGCCAGAGAGTGCCACGGAGGAGAAGTGAGAGAAGACTTCGCTATGTACGTAAACGGTTTTTGTATGTATGGATATGAATCTTGCTGGAATCTTAATTCTCCAACACTTAGTCCAGCCTGTCCTAACAAAGGACCATGCTACCCAGGAGACATCCAACGCCGCAGCTATCGATCCATTCGGCCCATCGCAGTAACCTGTATTCAAGGCTTCTAAAATTAAATCATATTATAAATAACTTCTTGCACAACAACAATATTATGAAGCAGTCGGAGCAGGGTTTGCCACTTTGTGGTCACAGGAACGTCCCACGTTATATACACAATGCAGCACAATCGCTTTCATTTCTGTTTTTAAAAAGGTTCAGAGGAGAACTGAAACTCTGTATAAAAAACCCGTCTGACAAGATCTGAGCATTCATCTGAATGTGCACCTCGCTAATCATCAGACAGGAATGCATTGCCTCGGTCATTGTGTGCATGCAAATATATGTATAAACACGGAGGAAGTCCCCGCTTAGAAAGATGGTATTGCCAAACAGGAGACAGCCAAAAGTCCCTTTTCGGCTGTCCCTATTTCAAATACCCATCTAATTTAGAGTGTTTTGTTCAGAATGGGTCAGTATGCCTATCCCACACCCACCCATTCAATGTTACCAAAAATTTGAAAACGCCGCTGGCCCAGACCCTCCGGGTTAGTGTTGGGGTCAGGCTGTGGGGAAGGGAGTGTTGGGATTATGGAAGGGGTGGGGAACCTCTGGTCTGAGGGCCATATAAGGCCCCCAATATCATTTGGTCTGGCCCTCGGCAGGTGGGACGCGAGCAGGGGTGTGGCTTCACCCACCCATGTTACCAAAAATTTGAAAACGCCGCTGGCCCAGACCCTCCGGGTTAGTGTTGGGGTCAGGCTGTGGGGAAGGGAGTGTTGGGATTATGGAAGGGGTGGGGAACCTCTGGTCTGGTCCCCTCTATCAACCTCACTGTGACCCTGACACTAGCACCTCACCCCCATCCTACTCCCTTACCCCTCTATCAACCTCACTGTGACCCTGACACTAGCACCTCACCCCCATCCTACTCCCTTACCCCTCTATCAACCTCACTGTGACCCTGACACTAGCACCTCACCCCCATCCTACTCCCTTACCCCTCTATCAACCTCACTGTGACCCTGACACTAGCACCTCACCCCCATCCTACTCCCTTACCCCTCTATCAACCTCACTGTGACCCTGACACTAGCACCTCACCCCCATCCTACTCCCTTACCCCTCTATCAACCTCACTGTGACCCTGACACTAGCACCTCACCCCCATCCTACTCCCTTACCCCTCTATCAACCTCACTGTGACCCTGACACTAGCACCTCACCCCCATCCTACTCCCTTACCCCTCTATCAACCTCACTGTGACCCTGACACTAGCACCTCACCCCCATCCTACTCCCTTACCCCTCTATCAACCTCACTGTGACCCTGACACTAGCACCTCACCCCCATCCTACTCCCTTACCCCTCTATCAACCTCACTGTGACCCTGACACTAGCACCTCACCCCCATCCTACTCCCTTACCCCTCTATCAACCTCACTGTGACCCTGACACTAGCACCTCACCCCCATCCTACTCCCTTACCCCTCTATCAACCTCACTGTGACCCTGACACTAGCACCTCACCCCCATCCTACTCCCTTACCCCTCTATCAACCTCACTGTGACCCTGACACTAGCACCTCACCCCCATCCTACTCCCTTACCCCTCTATCAACCTCACTGTGACCCTGACACTAGCACCTCACCCCCATCCTACTCCCTTACCCCTCTATCAACCTCACTGTGACCCTGACACTAGCACCTCACCCCCATCCTACTCCCTTACCCCTCTATCAACCTCACTGTGACCCTGACACTAGCACCTCACCCCCATCCTACTCCCTTACCCCTCTATCAACCTCACTGTGACCCTGACACTAGCACCTCACCCCCATCCTACTCCCTTACCCCTCTATCAACCTCACTGTGACCCTGACACTAGCACCTCACCCCCATCCTACTCCCTTACCCCTCTATCAACCTCACTGTGACCCTGACACTAGCACCTCACCCCCATCCTACTCCCTTACCCCTCTATCAACCTCACTGTGACCCTGACACTAGCACCTCACCCCCATCCTACTCCCTTACCCCTCTATCAACCTCACTGTGACCCTGACACTAGCACCTCACCCCCATCCTACTCCCTTACCCCTCTATCAACCTCACTGTGACCCTGACACTAGCACCTCACCCCCATCCTACTCCCTTACCCCTCTATCAACCTCACTGTGACCCTGACACTAGCACCTCACCCCCATCCTACTCCCTTACCCCTCTATCAACCTCACTGTGACCCTGACACTAGCACCTCACCCCCATCCTACTCCCTTACCCCTCTATCAACCTCACTGTGACCCTGACACTAGCACCTCACCCCCATCCTACTCCCTTACCCCTCTATCAACCTCACTGTGACCCTGACACTAGCACCTCACCCCCATCCTACTCCCTTACCCCTCTATCAACCTCACTGTGACCCTGACACTAGCACCTCACCCCCATCCTACTCCCTTACCCCTCTATCAACCTCACTGTGACCCTGACACTAGCACCTCACCCCCATCCTACTCCCTTACCCCTCTATCAACCTCACTGTGACCCTGACACTAGCACCTCACCCCCATCCTACTCCCTTACCCCTCTATCAACCTCACTGTGACCCTGACACTAGCACCTCACCCCCATCCTACTCCCTTACCCCTCTATCAACCTCACTGTGACCCTGACACTAGCACCTCACCCCCATCCTACTCCCTTACCCCTCTATCAACCTCACTGTGACCCTGACACTAGCACCTCACCCCCATCCTACTCCCTTACCCCTCTATCAACCTCACTGTGACCCTGACACTAGCACCTCACCCCCATCCTACTCCCTTACCCCTCTATCAACCTCACTGTGACCCTGACACTAGCACCTCACCCCCATCCTACTCCCTTACCCCTCTATCAACCTCACTGTGACCCTGACACTAGCACCTCACCCCCATCCTACTCCCTTACCCCTCTATCAACCTCACTGTGACCCTGACACTAGCACCTCACCCCCATCCTACTCCCTTACCCCTCTATCAACCTCACTGTGACCCTGACACTAGCACCTCACCCCCATCCTACTCCCTTACCCCTCTATCAACCTCACTGTGACCCTGACACTAGCACCTCACCCCCATCCTACTCCCTTACCCCTCTATCAACCTCACTGTGACCCTGACACTAGCACCTCACCCCCATCCTACTCCCTTACCCCTCTATCAACCTCACTGTGACCCTGACACTAGCACCTCACCCCCATCCTACTCCCTTACCCCTCTATCAACCTCACTGTGACCCTGACACTAGCACCTCACCCCCATCCTACTCCCTTACCCCTCTATCAACCTCACTGTGACCCTGACACTAGCACCTCACCCCCATCCTACTCCCTTACCCCTCTATCAACCTCACTGTGACCCTGACACTAGCACCTCACCCCCATCCTACTCCCTTACCCCTCTATCAACCTCACTGTGACCCTGACACTAGCACCTCACCCCCATCCTACTCCCTTACCCCTCTATCAACCTCACTGTGACCCTGACACTAGCACCTCACCCCCATCCTACTCCCTTACCCCTCTATCAACCTCACTGTGACCCTGACACTAGCACCTCACCCCCATCCTACTCCCTTACCCCTCTATCAACCTCACTGTGACCCTGACACTAGCACCTCACCCCCATCCTACTCCCTTACCCCTCTATCAACCTCACTGTGACCCTGACACTAGCACCTCACCCCCATCCTACTCCCTTACCCCTCTATCAACCTCACTGTGACCCTGACACTAGCACCTCACCCCCATCCTACTCCCTTACCCCTCTATCAACCTCACTGTGACCCTGACACTAGCACCTCACCCCCATCCTACTCCCTTACCCCTCTATCAACCTCACTGTGACCCTGACACTAGCACCTCACCCCCATCCTACTCCCTTACCCCTCTATCAACCTCACTGTGACCCTGACACTAGCACCTCACCCCCTTATCTATCCCTCACTGTGACCCCAACACCTCACCCCCTTATCCCTCACTGTGACCCTGACACTAGCACCTCACCCCCTTATCTATCCCTCACTGTGACCCCAACACCTCACCCCCTTATCCCTCACTGTGACCCTGACACCTCACCCCCTTATCCCTCCATCAGCCTCACTATAACCCTGACACTAACACCTCACCCTCTATTGTATTTGTCATCTGTAATGCTGCCACACTCTAAATAAAAAGGACTTTCAATACTCTTCTCATCTGCACTTTACCCAAAGAATTAATTTATGTATTTATTTATTTTAGTGTAATGTGCGCGACCAAACCTATAACATGTAGAAGAGACAGCCGACGATTGATGCTTTCTAACCTTGTCTGTGACAGTAGCAACACTGGACGAACTCACGGTCATTGACACAACAGCTCGAGTGATCCCCACAAGAGCTACCACAAATACCTGGAAACCAAGCGACAAACAAAAGTTTAATCCATAAACAGAGAAGCAACAAAAGTTATTCTAATAGTTAGCAGGAAGCCCACCAATCAGGAGCAACAACGACTGCTTGTAACTTCTGATTGGTCACAACTGGTGCTATAGGCTATTGCCATAGGAGGCTACTTTAGCCAAAATGGTGAAGGCCTATTAGGACAGGTATAGGAAATACACACACACCATAGGGCATAGCTAAAGGCAAACTCACCAGGATGTAGAAAGTGGTGAAGATAGGGCTCGACGTGACCCTGATTTTAGCTCTTGCAGAAGGCAATTTCCAAAGCAGGAAAGCAAAGAAAAGGACATTGGGAATTAGTAGAAAAAGGTCCCAATACCGCACCCTGCAAGGAAAAAAAAAAGTATAGCTATATAGTAAAAAACTTTACACATATCAGCGTTTGGGAACATGCGTTCATAAAAAATAAATAAAGCAATAAAGCACTGAGAATTCAAATTAACTTATTAAAACAGAACTTATATTTTATTTATGTTATTTTGGTAAAATTAACACCATTTATCTAAAACACAGGATCACTGATCACCGTCTATCTGTGTTCTCATTCTTATAGAGGCAATGGGCCTGATCCAGAACTACGCATTGGAGTGAATTTACGCGTGGCGGAGACGTAAATTCGCAGCTTAGAATGCACTACGCATGCGCACCAGAGAAAATACGCACATTCACGTAGCGTAATTGTGAACGTATGGCCCATTCACGTATGTGTCACATAAATACTTACGTGTGGGCGTGCCAAATTTACGTTCCTCCAAAATACGTCTGAATTACATGAAGTAGGCGGGGGGGGGTATTTAAAGTGTACAGCAACGCCCGATCCGTAGCAGCAGCATCATAACGCTGGAGGGGGCGTTCCTAAGCGTTACTATGCTACAGTTAGTGTAGTAACGGACGTACGACGTCTGAAAAAGTTAAGGTAGGGTTTGGGCAGCGTATCTTGACAAAATACGTCCGTGCAAGGGGTGTGCCGAGGGGAGTGTAGCGAACTTACGTGCACGAAAATACGCCCCGCGAATAAACGTACGGCACACGTAGTTCTGGATCTACCCCAATGTCTTAATTATCCTTAATCCATAAGTATTTACAAAGAGCAGCTGCTGGGACGGATTTTAATCACATCGTAAAAGTTACCTTGATCATTGTGTCATTGTTTGTCACCACAATGTAAAAGGTTAATTACTGAATAATAGGAGTACTTCTTAAAGTAATCTTGTATTTTGTGTTACACAATGTATTAAACCTTGTACTTTGATTTTATTCTTTTATTGCTGGCTGGCGTTTAAGGACAAACAAAAAAAAAAAGTCTTGTCGTGTAGCCAATTCCAGAGTTTTATAAAATGCACAGAACAGAATGAGTGGAGAAGTGATGTTTTATAGCTCTTTATAGCTCAACTCTAAATTAGAGTTTGAAAAACTGTTCTGTATTTGTGGGCAATAAGTAAAATCAGCCAGTATTTCCCCTGAAAAAATATCACCCCCTCATATACCAACATGCTTTTTCCGGGTAAAAATTTGCAACTCTCAGCGAGTAGCATTGTGTCTCAGCGCTAAAGTCATGGGTTCGAGTCTTGGACTAGAGACCTTATCTGTGTGGAGTTTGTATGTTCTCCCTGTGTCTGTGTGGGTTTCCTCCAGGTGCACAGATTTACTCCCACACTCCAAAAATATGTTGGTGGGTTCATTGGCTGCTGAATAAGTTAGCCCTAGTCTGTGTGTATGTATTTATGCACGTCTGTGTTAAGGAAATTGGAAAGTAGTTCCAACGGGTCAGGGACTAATGTGTATGTGAAATATTCTCTGTAAAGTGCTGCATAATCGGATAGTGTTATATAAAAATCTGTTAATAAAACAAATAAATACATCTCTCTGTGTTGTTACTCCTAATGCAGGGCGCACACTGACAGATTTGATTCACGATCTGACATCTTGTCAAACAGCAGTAGCAATTTAAATCCCTGGCCTGCATAATGAGGCCCCCATACTCACTGCTCTGAAGTGTCCTGTGGATTATTTTACAAACTGCTCAAATAAACATTTGCTGCAATAATGTAATCACCCCCAAGGTGGCGCTATGCAGAAATATGCACAAGTGGTAGTGAAATTGTGCGTCAGTACACACCAACGTTTTCTTTAGATATTGGGGCAACACTAATAGGAAGAATTAGGAGCTGCCAAAAAACAAATCTCATGACGCAATGCAGTTTCAGACGACTCTGAAGCATCGAGGGAGAAACGTTGGCGCTAACTGATGATTAACGTGTGATCCCTTCAGTGTGTACCCTGGTTTACTAGAATGTTTATATTAGCAGATATCTCATATGCAGTAACAGTGCAAGAAAATTAACCCCAGAGATGCCGTCAGGCCGCAGAATTCCATTGCTATATATGTAGACATATACTGATTACCACCCCATCAGTGCTAAGAAAAATTCTAAATATTAAGTTAAAAATTAAAAATATTTCAAAGATAACGGAGCTGAACCTGGACATCATCACAAACCCACAAGTATCATTATAAGTCCATACTTAGACGTTCCAATGTCTTCATACAGGACCACCAGACAGAAGTGTGGCACGGAGATGTTGGTGGTGTTGGCCGTGGCTGTGGTTGCCCACATGGATGTAGATGGCGTGATGGTGAAGGGCGTGGAGGTATCATTGGAAAGCGAGATGTTCTCGGCCCCTGTAGACATCCTGGGTGTAATCTCTACAGGACACAACGAAAGTCACGCGGATTTCTTC
>WWET01004953.1:78280-93244 GCA_011038615.1 Limnodynastes dumerilii
CTAACCCAATATATATCTGGCATTAATTATTCTACTCCCAAAATAGAGCTGGATGTGCTGTTGGTAGATTTGGTGCTGCCACATCATTCACTAAAATAATTTGGAAATTTGACATCTGAGGGTGGCGGGTTAATAATGAATGGTCATTTTAATCTTTATCACAGACTGATCATATTATTTTCCTGTTACAGGATTCTTCTGAGTCATTCAACATTGCTACAAGTCCCAGAACAGGATCCAGACGGGGCGATGCCCTCACTTCCAGCCCCGGCCGGGATTTGCCCCCCTTTGAGGATGAGTCTGAAGGTCTTTTTGGGGATGAAGTTCTCCCGGAGGAGGAGGAAGATGATGGGGAGGAACTCATTGGTGCTGGGATGGAAAGGTGCATAAAATTCATAGTATTAAGTTCCTCTTTGCAAGGTTGATTACACTTTATGTCCGTCATTTAATCTGCATTTCTTATTTTACCTTTTTAATGATGCCTTGTTTACTCCTCAGAGATTATCGCCCTATCCCTGAGTTGGATATCTATGAGCAAGCAGGTTTGGACGATGAAGATGTTGAGGACCTAACGGCCAGCCAGAGGGAAGCCGCGGAGCGAGATATGAGGATGCGGGATCGAGAGACGGGCCGTGATTTGGGGAGAATGCGCAGGGGGCTTCTTTATGGTAAATGCACAAGCTTTTCTTGTCACGGTTATGGCTTCCTCTGTGCCCATTGGGGTATACTGTAGTATTTTGACCCAGCCACTCTCCTCGCAATAAGCTTCACCCGCTCTTTCATTCCTCTCATTGTCTTTCCATCTTGCTCCTCGACTCTCCTCACCTTTATCTTTTTTTTTAAGCTTTTCTTTTCTCTCTTGTGTTTCTCTCTCATCTACTTTTATAACTACAATAATGTTTTTTTTTATGGCACGCCCTATATTACGTTTAGGAATTGTACGGTTAAACTGCCGACCGAGTTATTTTGCGGTTTTTGTTTTCATTTTTCTAATGATTCGTCCGTTTGTTCTAAAACTCCAGACAGCGACGATGAGGAGGAAGATCGCCCTGCGCGGAAACGAAGGCTGGCCGAGCGTGCCGCCGAAGGCGCCCTGGATGAAGACGAAGAAATGATTGAAAGTATTGAGAACTTGGAAGACATGAAGGGACACACGGTCAGGGAGTGGGTGTCGATGGCGGCGACGCGGCTGGAGATTTATCACCGGTTCAAGAACTTTCTGAGGACCCACGTAGATGAACACGGGCATAATGTCTTCAAAGAGAAGATCAGTGATATGTGCAAAGGTATGATATCAGTGTCTAATCGTATAGTAATGGTATCAAGTACTTGTGTATTGACGCAATGTACTAACCAACTGTGCTAATCGTTCGCAATTAGTTTTTTTTTGTAGCATAACTTTCTTAACTCAATTGGTTGCTAAACTCCCTATATTTTTATAGATACAGTTTAGAGTTTAACTTGTCCAAGTCATTCCATCCCCTTTATATTTTAGCTTTTAATTACTGAGAAAAATACATTGTGAACACTGAACTACATTTTCCTGTGTACTGCAGCAGTGATCTAGATGAGGGGGTGCCAATCTGTGATATATTTACCTCTGTCTGCTGGTACTCAAGCTGTTTGGCCAAGGAGCTAACATGCCGTAATTGCGTTTTAACCCGGGGTGATACCAGAGGACAGCGCGTTTTAATAAAAAATATTTGAGGGTGAATGGCAGGTGTAGAAAATTGCACGGTCCATTCACAATACATCGTTGTCAAATAAAATTACATTTTTATCATAGTGTAAATATAAGTGGCTTTCAAATTGTACTTGACCTGATTTCTTATCACACTACAGTTGTTGTGACACTGTGTCCCAGAATGCTTTGTTAGGTTTAATGTTGCGTAAATAAAGCATGCTGGGAATTGTAGTTCCACAATAAAAACATTGCAAACCACTGATTTAGAAACATAGCAAGAACTTCACTGAGGTCACTAAGATCAAACCATATGAATTGTCTAAAGCTGGTTACACGTTACGTAAATTTCACCCAATGCAAAATATATAACGTTTCTGTACAACTGGAAGTCCCGATAAATGACTATTAATACACTAATGTGAGCTCTGTATATTGGTCTTTTAATTTAATCACTGATTAAATAAACCTGTGATGTCCTTTTACTCTATAAGTCATGATCATTGCAGTGTACACTCACAATATCTTCCAAACATTCCCTTATTGCTTGGAGCCGTTATGTGAAAAGGTTGTAGTATCTAAAGTCACTGCATCCTTGAGAAAAATGCATCCTAACTGCAGAACTAAACCTTTCATTCTATCCATGCCCGGCAGAATGAGCAAAACGCGCCGCAAAGTGACTCTTAGAATGCACTGATGTTCCCAAGGGTCGGAGAGTTCTATTAAAGTGTTTTGCGCAATGTTAATATGGAACCATTGTCATACACAAGCTACACAAGCACGAGTTATTTTTAATTTTTAGACAACAAGGAAAGTCTGGTGGTGAACTACGAAGACCTGGCAGCTCGTGAGCACGTCCTGGCCTATTTCCTTCCAGAAGCCCCTGCGGAAATGCTGAAGATATTTGATGAGGCCGCCAAGGAGGTGGTCCTGGTTATGTATCCAAAGTATGACCGCATTGCCCGTGAAATTCACGTGCGCATCTCTCACCTCCCACTGGTAGAAGAGCTGAGATCTCTCAGGTGTGTAACACTAAAAGGGACTACCGGGAATCTTATCAGGGTTAGCAGAGATGTGGTGTAGCAGGTTATTTATGTGCTATAGCTTTGTTTTAAAATGGAGCCCTGTAGAACGTGTTTATTAACGGGATTTTATATAGTGCTATCAGATTATTATTATTATTATTAACATGCACATCAGTTCTTGCTTCATTGGAGCTGCATACTAAGGTCCCTAATATACAAACACACACCAATTAACCTGCCAGCATGGTTATAGAGTGTGGGAGGAAACCCACATAGACAGGGGGAGATCATACAACCTCCACACAGATAAGGCCTAATCAAACGTATGACCTTGGCACTGAGCCACCTGCTGCTACTCACTGAACCTCGTGTTGACCATCATATACCTTACATGCCCCACCACTGCTAAAGCTGGGTACACACTGGGGCTTTTCAGCAGATATCTCCCCAGTGTATACTGTCCACAGATCTCCTAATAGACACACGACACACTTGCAAAAAGCAAAAGATTTTTCCATCGTTGATCTGTCCTATGCGGAGCTGCGAAAGATCAGACCATTTCATAGGTTTTTAGGCATCTGTGGACAGTACACACTGGGAAGATATCTGCTGAAATGGTCTATCGATTGTGTGGTTGGAAAGGCACCAGTGTGCACCCAGCCTAATAACGCTAGGCAGCAGCAGGACGGGTATTGTCTCTAATACCAGTCACTTACCATAGAAGTCTACCATCTTTGGCGCCCCCTTTGTGCTGGTGTATGATTGTGCAGGTCACATCCGTACTGACACCCCCCTTGAAGTTTTTATATAATTAGTAAATGAGAATTATACCGCTAGATTGTCATCAAGGGACCGAAAAAAGCGGATTAGGAAACTAATTGTAATTAAAGATGGGTCCCCGGAACCTTTAAACTCATCACCTTGGTGTGATTCGGGTTTATATTGTTTTTTTTTGGTTTAGTAAATAGCCTTTGTTCTATGCGAAAGGGAGTTTCTCATTATAAGTTCCCTGCAATCGTCTGATCGGTCTCCTCGCTCCCCTCTCAGGCAGCTGCATCTGAATCAGCTGATCCGCACCAGCGGCGTCGTGACCTGCTGTACCGGGGTCTTGCCGCAGCTCAGCATGGTCAAGTACAACTGTAACAAGTGCAACTTCATCCTGGGGCCCTTCTTCCAGTCTCAGAACCAGGAGGTGAAGCCGGGATCCTGCCCGGAGTGTCAGTCGCTCGGACCGTTTGAAATCAACATGGAGGAGGTGAGTCCTTGTGCGCTGTGGCCTTTTGCATCCTGCGTTCTAAAAGGTTGTTGACTTGATGCATGGAGGATAAATGATGACTTCTCTAGAGTTATCCTTAGGTATCCGTCAATCGGCCATTACCACCTCCCTGTTTTTACAGACCGTGTACCAGAACTACCAGCGGATTACCATACAGGAGAGTCCGGGGAAAGTGGCGGCTGGCAGACTTCCTCGATCCAAAGATGCCGTGCTACTTGCCGACTTGGTGGACAGCTGTAAACCAGGGGATGAAATAGTGAGTAAATGTTGTTCGCGATATCCAGGCCTATGTGTGGAACATTGCAGTTTTGCTTCCGTCTGATTAGAAGATGATGACCCGGATTCACGTGTTCCACATACAGTCTTAAAATACCAGTAGTAGCTACTACGCATGCGTAGTAACTATTTTACGTAAGCTACGTATTGCTTCGTTACATAGGTTGTGTATATGCAGTCTTTAAAAAAAAAAATGCATATACGCAATCTATGTAACGGGCCGATATGTTTATGCAGTGAGGGGCCTAAGGCAAAGCCTCCTTGGGGGCACATGCACTGATTGCCTGGAACGGAAATACCATCACTCCGCTGCAGCTGATGGCGTTCTGAAGGGTGGTACCCGCCATTCAGAGTCGCAGCAGACTGCTTTAGGATATTAGTCGCCTGCTGCGGCGCTGTATGGGAAGCTACCAGCAAGTGGTAGCGATGGGTCCGTGAGTATGAATAGCGGTTTTGGCCAACCCCCCTCCGCTCCTACCCAAGCAGCTTCATGCACAGAGCTGCAACGTGGTACTAATGTACTGAAGCAGTGGCTTGTGGTGCCACTCTAGGACCCGGAACGCGGGCCACAGTTCAAATGCCCTGGGGGCCCGTACTGCTTTAATACATCTACAATCGTGTGTATTTTATGCAAGAACTTTGTTTCTTGGAACGTTTATTTGTTTTTAGGCTTTCTAAAGCTTTACGCTAGTTTGAAGGGCGGTTACTGTGGCTTTGCTGGCTTGGGGTGCAGGAATGTCCCAAACGTAATAAATCCTAACTATGTGCAATATTTTTACTGTAAATAAAACAGAATTTGATTTATAATCTAACCCCTTCTGTGTCTCAGGAACTCACTGGTATCTACCACAACAATTACGACGGATCCCTCAACACCGCCAGTGGTTTCCCCGTGTTCGCCACGGTCATTCTGGCCAATCACATCACCAAGAAAGATGACAAAGTAGCGGTGGGAGAGCTGACGGACGAGGACGTTAAAGCCATAGTGGCGCTCTCCAAGGACGAGCGCATTGGCGAGAAGGTGAGTTGTCGGGTACATGGGATAATCTGATCCTTTCGTTGAACTCCGGGTGTTTGGAAACTACAAATCCCAGCATGCTCTTGTAGTTTTGTGACACCTGGCGTCTCGCTTGTTTCCTCTTCCTGGTCTAACCGGTCCATACTAATCTTCTCTTGAAGATCTTCGCTAGCATGGCTCCATCCATTTATGGACATGAGGACATCAAGAGAGCCCTGGCGCTTGCTTTGTTTGGAGGAGAGCCGAAGAACCCAGGTGCGTTAAAGAGAAAAAGTTCAATTGTTGAGATTTTGCAGAAATTACAAAGCCACCTGGTACCTCAGTGCCTCACTGCCAGCCTCAGTGCCTCCTCCAACACTTCCACGCCACAAGGCACATAAAATGGAGCTGTGGCTTTTATGGAAGGGCCTCTCCCTGCTCTGCTCCACCCCCGCTGCGTTATGACAGTGACATCATAACGCAGCCTCCAGATCATGTCGGCCCGCCGTACAGTATGTCACGGCGGCTCTGGATTCACTGCTGCGCTCCGCCACCCGCTGCGTTATGACAGTAACGTCATAACGCAGCCTCCAGAGTGCCGCCGGGGAAATAGACAGCGGCCAGGAGCCGCGTTCTTCGGAGGAAAGAGCCACGGGTTTGCCATTGCTGATCTATACTATGTGTTTGCTGTTCTGGATGGGCGTTTCAGTGGCTAATCTGGTCTTTGGGTTTTTGTAGAACCGGTTGCAGTCCCTGTTGCTTTAGAAATGGAAATAGAAAGTTCCTTTCCGGCTGTCGCTAGTCCGAATATGCAGCCATTTTAGAATAAAAAAAAACAAAACATTTTTTATGAATTGGTAAGTGTGACGATCGACATACTCACCTGTTCATTATCGCAGGACCCTCTGCACCTGCCGCTGACAGCTCCTTAGAGATGAGTAACCTCTCTAGGGTCTTTTAGTGGTGGTATGAGGGGGGGTGGTAGGCTCCAAGGAAGGGAGAGGGATGGGGGGGTCTTAGGGTTAGGCTATAGAGAAGGGAGGGTTAGGATCGAGCTAGGGAGAAGTGTGTGTTAGGGTCAGGCTGCGGGGCAGAGTTTGGGTTAGAATTAGGAGAAGGGTTGGGGTTGTGTTTTCCACATAACAATCGGAGCACCGTGTCCGGTGCTCCTGGGATCCATAGCTGTGCCTCATCAAGGCATAAGCAATCAATATCCCTGCCAGTTAGAAACTGGCGGTGAATGAACAACCCTATGGAAAGAGTAGACCAGGCCTTGTCACCTTGTGGCTTTACAGGTCTTTTTAAACTACAAGAACTCAGTTTTCTCTACATCTGGAGGGCCACCGTTTAGCCTGCTCTACAAGACGTTTTTGCAGTGGTCAATATTGCGTATCGTACGGCTATAACGACTTGTGGGTTTTAAAAAGAACAATCGATTGACGCTCCTTTTTCCGCGACAGGGGGCAAGCACAAAGTCCGTGGGGACATCAATGTCTTGCTGTGCGGAGACCCAGGAACAGCCAAGTCGCAGTTCTTGAAATACACGGAGAAAGTATCCAGCCGTGCGGTGTTCACCACTGGCCAGGGAGCTTCTGCCGTAGGTCTGACGGCCTACGTCCAGCGCCACCCAGTGACCAAGGAATGGACGCTGGAAGCGGGAGCTCTTGTGCTGGCAGATAGAGGCGTGTGCTTGATCGATGAGTTTGACAAGGTAGGTGTCTGGTGCTCATGGGTTATTGTGGCTAGTAAAAAGTTCACTACATATCAGGGTGAAGTCTAATCTAAGTGGGCTAAAGAGTCTGGTCCTTTATGATCTAGCCTGTTCTATCCATCTCACACGGTCTTGACCTCAGCAAGGGTCCTTCAGCACACTTGGATCTAGCATCTACTTCAAACGTATATTTAAGCATCCTTTGGTACTCCAGAAATATTTCCCATCATGCTCAAAAAGAATATTCTCGCTTATTTATATAGCGCCACAAATTGTCCGCAGCACTTATATTAATATTAGACATTCACATTAGTCCCTGTCCCTGTTGGTCCCTAACACATCCATACATACGAACACATTCAGACTAGGTTTAATCTACCAGTATGTTTTTGGAGTGTGGGAGGAAACTGGAGCACCTGGAGGAAATCCATGTAGACACAGGGAGAACATACAAACTCCACACTGATAAGGCTTAGTCCAGGAATTGAACTCATTGCTGTGAGACACAATTGCTACTCACTGAGCCACCGTGCTTCCCCCTACCATGATGGGATTTTGTAGTCTTGTTGTGCCACAGCTTAATATTTGCTGCAAAACCTATGTTAGTTAAGCCGATCGGCTCATAAAATATGTCAAATGTGTATGTAATAAAGAATTTTCTGCTGTTTGGCTGAATCCAGTGGGATTGATGAGCTCCGTTGTCTTGTAGATGAACGATCAAGACAGGACCAGTATTCATGAAGCCATGGAACAGCAAAGTATTTCCATCTCCAAGGCGGGCATTGTCACCTCCTTACAGGCCCGGTGCACGGTGATTGCAGCTGCGAACCCCATAGGTAAACCCGTGCATCTAATTACAAGTCTCTTCTTACGGGCGCCTGTGTTTTCTGATTGTCCTAGAAGCTTTTTTCGCCACTGATCTTCATAGAAGGATGTTTATGTAATTGTAGGGGGTCGCTACGATCCGTCTTTGACCTTTTCGGAGAACGTGGACCTAACGGAGCCCATCGTGTCTCGATTTGACATCCTGTGTGTGGTGAGGGACACGGTGGATCCTGTGCAGGTACGTCTGTTACCGTGACCTCTACTGGAGACTTCTCTAGGGCGCTGTCTCTCTGTGAGCGTGCTTCTCTCTAGGACGCTGTCTCTGTGAGTGTGCCTCTCTACGGCGCTGTCTCAGAGCATGCCTCTCAGGCACTGTCTCTCGGGCACTGTCTGTGAGCATGCTGTCTCTGAGCGTGCCTGTCTCTCTGAGCGTGACTCTCGGGTGCTCTCTGTGAGCGTGCCTGTCTCTGTGAGTGTGCCTTTCGGGCGCTGTCTCTCTGTGAGTGGGCGTCTCTTTCGGGCGCTGTCTCTCTGTGAGCGGGCCTCGTCTCTCGGGCGCTGTCTCTCTGTGAGCGGGCCTCGTCTCTCGGGCGCTGTCTCTCTGTGAGCGGGCCTCGTCTCTCGGGCGCTGTCTCTCTGTGAGCGGGCCTCTTGTCCTTTCTATGTAAGACCTGTGTATTTAGGCACATCGGCAGCCAGTGTAATCTCTCCTGTATTGTAGGATGAAATGCTGGCGCGGTTTGTGGTCGGCAGCCATATTAAGCATCACCCCAGCAACAAGGATGTTGTCAACGGAGACGCAGAAGAAATCGTTTTACCCAATACGTTTGGGGTGGATCCGTTGCCCCAGGAGGTGCTGAAGAAATACATCATATACGCCAAGGAGAAGGTGCACCCCAAACTGAACCAGATGGACCAAGACAAAGTGGCCAGAATGTACAGCGACCTCCGGAAAGAGTCCATGGTGAGCACTGGGGATGGTTTTGCGCACAATTGTACCACTGATTTTTCTATTTTACACCTGTAACGTCACGTTTCTCCACTAGGTGGAGCTGTGCACCTTTCTGTCCCGGTCTGTGACTTATGCTCTCAATCACTGACTTGTCACCTTCTGTCCCCCTGCAGGCCACAGGCAGCATTCCCATCACCGTGCGTCACATTGAATCGATGATTCGTATGGCGGAGGCGCATGCCCGCATGCATCTGAGGGATTATGTGGTGGAGGACGATGTGAACATGGCCATCAGGGTAATGCTGGAGAGTTTCATCGACACGCAGAAATTCAGCGTCATGAGGAGCATGCGGAAGGTGAGACCTGTGACCGACTCTAGAACAGACACAGGTTTCTGCTCCAGGGGCTGTGACACTACAAGTCCCAGCATACTCAGGCGGCAGAGACAATACCAGGCAAAGCATGATGGAAATCGTAGTTTTTCAACACTTGGAGTAACCCGGCCTGTCTCTATCAGCTAAACTTTACCCAAAAAACCACAGTTGTCCACGAATCTTAAACCATCCAGTCTGCACAGTGGTTTATTTAAACTTTACTGACCCTAGACCCTATTAAACCCTCAATTTAGTTTGATATAGTATATCTTATATTTATCCCAAGCATGTTTACACTATGTTACCTCTATCCCCTCAGATGGGAGAATATTCCACTTATCTATCGCCCTTTCACTGGCGTCGTTATCCGCACATTTCCTCTGAATCTACCACCCTCCAGTATATATTCATGTTCTCGTGTTCTATTACACCTCTTCCTCTGGATAATGCCCCCTCCTGTACCTGGTTACACCCCTTGATATATGTGAAAGCTGCTATCATATTTTCCAAGTCCCTTCTCTGCTCCAAGCTATACATGTTACTTCCTCTAGTCTCTCTGTATGGTGTGTGACACAGGCCATGCAGTATTTTAGTGGCTCTTCTTTGCACAGTCTCTAATGTATTTATGTCCTTCTGGAGATACGGCTCCAGCACTGACCCCAGTATTCCAGGTGAGGCCGCACCAATGACCTTTAAAAGAAGCATTACTGCTACTAATTCCACTACCTATACAACCAAGCATCTGAGTGTCTTTTCTTATTGCTTGGTTACATTGCTTTGCTACTTTATCATGTGAAATAATGACTCCTAGATCTTTCCTTCTCTCTCAGTAGTTTTTAATTTAGTGCCATTAATGATATATTGATGTTTTGTGTCTGGCATTTTTGGTATTGAGCTGCAGTTGTCTTTCTCCTGACCGTTCCTCCAGTCCATCCGGATTGTCAGTCTTTTTTGTGTACCCCTCCTGGTGCATCTGCCCTATTCGGAATGTTAATGTGGATGTTCTGTGTCTTTCTGTAGACCTTTGCCCGTTACTTGGCATTCCGGAGAGACAACAATGAGCTTCTCCTGTTCATACTTAAGCAGCTGGTGGCTGAGCAGGTGACCTACCAGAGAAACCGCTACGGTGTTGCTCTTCTTTGCACAGTCTCTAATGTATTTGTCCTTCTGGAGATATGGCCCCAGAGATGATCACAGTATCCCAAGTGAGGCCGCAGATCTTTCCTTCCCCCTCAGTAGTTTCTAATTTAGTGCCGTTAATTATATATTGAAGTTTTGTGTCTGGCATTTTTGGCATTGAGCTGCGGTTGTCTTTCTCCAGACTGTTCCTCTCGTCTACCCAGCTCATCAGTCTATTTTGTGTACCCCTCCTGGTGCATCTACTGTTTGGGATGTT
Source organism: Limnodynastes dumerilii (assembly GCA_011038615.1). NCBI lineage: Eukaryota > Metazoa > Chordata > Amphibia > Anura > Limnodynastidae > Limnodynastes > Limnodynastes dumerilii. The sequence goes on from WWET01004953.1 coordinate 88,794, forward strand.
AACGTAGATGTTCTGTCTTTCTTTAGACCTTTGCCCGCTACTTGGCATTCCGGAGAGACAACAATGAGCTTCTCCTGTTCATACTTAAGCAGCTGGTGGCTGAGCAGGTGACCTACCAGAGAAACCGCTACGGTGCCCAGCAGGACGCCATCGAGGTGTCTGAGAAAGATCTTGTAGACAAGGTGAGTCCAGGGAACTGTGAAATGCGTCGTTTGATGGTGACACGAGATGAACCTCCAATTAAAACAGTCGCTGTGACAAATAGACTATATTTCCGTTCACAAATTGTCCTCTACCGCCTCTGGTGGGAGACTGTTCCACTTATCTACTACCCTTTCAGTGACCGCACATTTCCTCTACACCTGCCACCCTTCCTATATAGACATGCCCTTGTGTTCCTATACATCTTTTCCTTTGCCACCCGCGTGTGCTTGGTTACACCCTTTAATATATTTAAGGGCATATCCGCCTGTCCCTTCTCTGCTATACACATTTAGGTCCTCCTAGTCTTGGTATAATTTATGATGGAGGCAACGCGTTTCGGTTGCCCCAGTATTGGCAATGGTTGTATTTAACAGCTTTTTATATAGCGCCATCAGATTACGTAGCGCTTTGCGATTTTACAATCATTGTAACAACTGGGGGGTAACAAACAATGTTTGTCTGACACTGCAAAGTTTGTAGCTTGGTTACAGATACCTGTTCTATACCTCCCACCTTCCCCTATGATGACCGGTGTGTAATCTTCACAAAAACAGTCATTAGCATTCAGGACCTCTGTAGTGTATGTTACAGTGATCACACGGAGGTCCTAAATTTGAGTCCCATAGTCCATAATTGGTTTTATTTTTTTTTTATTAGGCTCCTTCTTTGCCATATTGAGTCTCTACATTTAGAATAACACAAAAAATGAAAAAAAATTAAGAAAAAAGAATTTAATGAGTAACGATTTAACAAACTCATTTTAATAAAGTTAAAAAAATTGTACTAAATATTAATGACATAAAAGAACATGTAGGGGGCGCTGTTCATTAGCCATTGTGCCCCCTAGATGGCGCTCAAGGTGATCTGAGGTCACATCAGCATCATACAAGGAGGTGTGGGCATACAGACAGAATACAGTTACTTGGCCCTCCCGATGCAAAGTGTTATTAGTGGTGACGGCCAGGTAACAAGTCTGTCTGCATGATCAGTAGCGTGTCCTATGAACCCAGATCGTTTTTATTATTTTAATCTGGGTCTCATTTTCGCTACAGCGCCTCCTTGTGGACCCTGATATTACTGCATTGTCTCAATTGTCTGATCTGACTCTTTAAACAGAGGAATGTGGCCAGAGTAGAGTTGTGGTATTATCCATACGCTGTTCTCAGCGGTATCTCTTGTTCTGCTTATGCTGCCCTTGGAATGGTTTTATCAGCCCTTGTGAGAGTGTTATCAGGTCTTTGAATCTGGACATGTAGCTCGATTAATGTTCACGCTTCACCTCTCATCTCTGCCAGGCGGGGGAGATGTGTACCTGATAACTTGGATATGAAAGCAAAACCATAGGGGTGTGTGCTTAGGAGAGAGTCAGTGGAGATCTGTGCATTCTCTTCGAATGTTACTCCATATACCATTTAGTTGTTTTTCAACTTTAATTTCCTTAATGCATTTATTTTGTGCATCGCCCATTATTCATTATCTTTCTGTGCCCAGGTGTAGATGAAATTATAAATAACAAATAAAAGCAAATTGTAGGGATTTTAAATCTGCTGCACAATAAAATATCAAGAGTCTTGCATCCTAAACAGCCTGGTAATTGAGGGATAGTGTATTGCTAAGAAGGTGCACTGAAAATATAACGCTCTAAAGTGAAGAGTATCCCTGTTCTAGCCCATAGTTGCCAATCTCCTCGACTCTGATTTAGTTGCAGAAGTAGTTGCCGTAAAATGACAGAATGTAGAACTTGTCTCCTATTTCCCTGCATTGAGGCCTATGGAGGCGGCCATTTTCATAGAGACCAAGATGTAATGAAAGACTGGCTGTTATCTAAGACAACATGACTGCAATAATGGAGACAGAAATGAGAAATCCACTTTGGTCTCTTGTAAATCAGCTGCAGTGTCACCTACTTTTATCTCTTCTATATAGATGGAGAATCAACGGATCCTATTCAGTCTCCACAGTAACACTGAAAGGATTTATTCCCTGACAACATAACAATCAATAAATACTGATGCTGAAATTTTTTATTGAGAAATAGGTTTCCTGGCAGCATTAGACACACCCATGGGTGGAGCTATTTACAGGACACACCCCTTTGGCGGTACAGGACACACCCCATGATATTTCTATCACAATCTCCCTGATAGTCATCTGCAAATGTTAGGCAACAATGTTCCAGCCATCAGCGTCCAAATGAGCAGACTACATCTGAGATGTTTGCTTGCAGGCTGCACATCTTTAGCTTCCACTGTGTCCCAGTTGTTTAAATCTGAGTATTAGAGCTCATTCTCTCCACTTTGTCACTCTGATACCACAAAAGTTAATTTGCTTCGTGGTCAGGTTTTCATCAGGTTTTTAGACGGACTTTTGTAATGGATCTCAAAAAAACCGAGGTGCCGCTTTAACCGGTAACCTAACGCGTTTCTCTAAACGAGGTCCTTAATTTGTAATTCCAGTGCTGGGGGTAAAACAATGCTGATCGCTAAGCAGCAAATCATCAATTAGGAGATTTCTGTCTGCAGCTCTTAGTTTTGTATCTACATTTTGATTCTGTTCCTTCCAGAGTTGCTGATGCTTCTCCTGGTCTGTCACGTCACTTAGCATTATCTAGCAAATTCTTAAGTGCAATTTTCAATGTTCTATTTATATAGTGCTTTAGTTTTTTTGGGGTTCTCTTTATTTTACTTTGTTCCCTCTGGTTTTAACGCTGCTGCTCTTCTGTTTTGCATACAGGCTCGGCAGATCAACATACACAACCTCTCTGCATTTTACGACAGCGAGCTGTTTAAAATGAACAGATTCATGCATGACGTGAAGAAGAAACTAATTATCCAGCAGTTTTAAGCCGGAGTTTTTTACGGGGAGAGATGAGGAAACGGACTTTGTGATGGCTCAGCTTTTCCCTAATCTCAGACTGATAGTGGTCTCTTGACCAGTCGGCTGCAGCCAGTGCATGGAGGAGGGCAATACCTGTGGGGTGTTTCGCCAGAGCTGGTCAAGGACTTTTTCTTTTTGCACCTGTAGAAACTGTTGGAATAGAAGAGTTGTGTTATGATGGCGGCGACGCGGCGTCTTGAGAACCTTGCATCGTAATTCAACGTTGTAAGTTCCTTTATAAGCATGGAGCGGAGTTTATCTTTCCTGGACTGTTACTTGTATCGTTGTTTGCCTCCAGTTACCCACATAGCAGCCATTTTATAATCTCTGCATCTGTAGATTACCTTCCCACACCGGTCTACGTGTAACGGGTAATCCAGATTCCCAGCAGCGCCTTTTTTGTATATTTGAGAGAAGTGATTTATTGTAATTTTTTTCTACTGAAATACAAGCAGTTTCCTTGCAAACAAGTGTGATGCGTCCTCTGTAATACTGGAGACTTTGGAGTCTATCATGGTCTGGGGTCACTGCAATCATTATCATTACAAGTCCCATAGATGTGTTTATAGGGGAAAAGAGCAATGAGAGACTGTATGAAATAAAGTGCAGCCATCTAAACTTACATAATGATTGAGATCATTCTACATGCAGGACAGGGATGGACGGCATAGTACATAATAATATACAGGACAGGGATGGACAGCATAGTACATAATAATACACAGTACAGACTTACAGGACAGGGATGGGCAGCATAGTACATAATAATACACAGTACAGACTTACAGGACAGGGATGGGCAGCATAGTACATAATAATACACAGTACAGACTTACAGGACAGGGATGGACAGCATAGTACATAATAATACACAGTACAGACTTACAGGACAGGGATGGACAGCATAGTACATAATAATACACAGTACAGACTTACAGGACAGGGATGGACAGCATAGTACATAATAATACACAGTACAGACTTACAGGACAGGGATGGACAGCATAGTACATAATAATACACAGTACAGACTTACAGGACAGGGATGGACAGCATAGTACATAATAATACACAGTACAGACTTACAGGACAGGGATGGACAGCATAGTACATAATAATACACAGTACAGACTTACAGGACAGGGATGGACAGCATAGTACATAATAATACACAGTACAGACTTACAGGACAGGGATGGACAGCATAGTACATAATAATACACAGTACAGACTTACAGGACAGGGATGGACAGCATAGTACATAATAATACACAGTACAGACTTACAGGACAGGGATGGACAGCATAGTACATAATAATACACAGTACAGACTTACAGGACAGGGATGGACAGCATAGTACATAATAATA
>WWET01004954.1:0-24953 GCA_011038615.1 Limnodynastes dumerilii
ATATGTAATGTGGGGAGAGTGATGTGACTGTGGGGGGTATAATATGTAATGTGGAGAGAGTGGTGAGACTTTGGGGGTATAATATTTAATAAGGGGATAGTTATGTAACTGTGGGGCTACAATATGGCGACACTGGTGTGAAGGGGGTATAATATGTAATGTGGGGAGAGTGGTATAATTGTAGTATTTTGCTGTCGCAATCAATCTTTGGATCACCCCCAAAAATAACTTAATATGTGATTAAATCTCCCCTTTCCCTGACAACAAAACATTCTTGCTCTGTCAAAAAAAATAACTGTCCTGTGTGCTAAATAAGGACTATTACACAGAGGTTATAATGCAAACAGCAGGATGCTGGCAAAGGTATTAGTACAAACAGCCTCTTAGGAACAGACAGGACCTTATCAAGTAACAGACATAAGAAAATAAGGAAAATAATGGCGTGATTTTCATAAAATGCGTCATTAAGCCCCACCCCCTTGCAGGCATCTATGGAGATTCCAGAGGGATGCTATGAAAAGTCACCAACCCTGGCTTAAACTCTGGATCAGGTCCAAAGCAAGGTGCACCTGTTGTTATTCTGAACTCTGGATAAGCCCTTCTGTGTCCTTAATATTCCTTTAGACACAAGAATAACCTACTGCAGCATTAGTTCCCAATCTTTCTTAGTACAAGACACCCTAAAGCTGGGAATACCGTTAAACCATTTTCACTCGATTATCCTGCCGATCACATGATAAACGACGTGGTATTAGTGTGCACAATAACATAATAAACAACATGGTATTAGTGTGCACGCTCACATAATAAATGATGTGGTATTAGTGTGTACACTCACATGATAAATGACATGGTATTAGTGTGTACACTCACATGATAAATGACATGGTATTAGTGTGCACGCTCACATGATAAATGACATGGTATTAGTGTGTACACTCACATGATAAATGATGTGGTATTAGTGTGTACACTCACATGATAAATGATGTGGTATTAGTGTGTACACTCACATGATAAATTATGTGGTATTAGTGAGCACGCTCACATGATAAATGATGTGGTATTAGTGTGTACACTCACATGATAAATGATGTGGTATTAGTGAGCACGCTCACATGATAAATGATGTGGTATTAGTGTGCACACTCACATGATAAATGATGTGGTATTAGTGTGTACGGTCACATGATAAATGATGTGGTATTAGTGTGCACGCTCACATGATAAATGATGTGGTATTAGTGTGTACGCTCACATGATAAATGATGTGGTATTAGTGTGTACGCTCACANGTATTAGTGTGCAAGCTCACATGATAAATGACGTGGTATTAGTGAGCACGCTCACATGATAAATGATGTGGCATTAGTGTGCACGCTCACATGATAAATTATGTGGTATTAGTGTGTACGGTCACATGATAAATGATGTAGCATTAGTGTGTACGGTCACATGATAAATTATGTGGTATTATCATGCTTTTGAGTGATTTTTTAAAATATTTTGGAACAACAATATAACAACGGTCCAGATCGATCCAGACCTCAGCTGCTGCCACACACGACATTCCAAGCACAGCAGCAGAGATCAAATCTAGTACAGGTAAGGCCACTTACCTCACTTGTACGAGTTTTACAGAAGCCTTAATAATAATAATAAAAATAATAATAATAAAATGTGGACGCTGCAGAAATCTAGATGGTTTGTAAGTGACAATCCAGCTCTTACTGTACTAATTATATAACACCAGATCTTTCCTGGTAATGTGTTTCTAGGGCATGCACCACTTACCAAGCAAAGAAAAATGCCCCTTGTAGTAATGCAGTCAAATGCTGTTCCAATCGCAAAGTATGTTTGTATATATACGGACATCTGTCCAACATTTCTGCTTCCTTCAACAGCGACACATTTATGGGCTTACTAATTTAAATTTATGGTATCTTGATCGTTTGAGCAGGGGGTTATGGGTGAGAAGATCACAGATATGACGGTAGTGTGTATGCATGACTCATCATGCTCATGGGGATGTTAAATCTTTGGTAAAAATGCTACAATACCGTATTGTGTGATATGTTAGGTAGTGTGTACCCAGCTTAACTGTCTTCACTTTTTCAGAGTGCCCCAAAGCAAGAAAGAATTTTCACTTTTTTTTTAAGTTAATAAGTTGTTTAGTTCAGGACATAAATACCTATTACATACTAAATTGCAAAAATATTACTCAAATTCAACAACAAAAATTATATATTTATATACTTCCAATGACATTTCTTTCAAAGAACAATTTACAGTACTTAAAATATAACAACACACATATAAGATCAAATATATTTCTGAATTACACTTTTTTATTTATGAATTTGTTCATTTAATTGAAAAAAAAAAAAAACATTTCACAGAACATATAGTACAATCTTCTTGTCATATAAATTGTTTCAAGCTTTCTCAAGGCAAGGCAAGGCAAGGCACGGCCAGGCAAGGAAAGGCAAGGCAAGGCAAGGCACGGCACGGCAAGGCAAGGCAAGGCACAGCACGGCAAAGCACGGTTGATGCCTTTCGAGCGAGTGGGGAGACATGTATACAATTTTCATTGATTATGTCTAATGACCATTTCTGTGGATTACATAATCTTTAATTTGACAGTTATTTTACTCCATGTCCCTTACTTATTCCTTCTCGTATGAAGATTATTGCAGCTAAATATATATATATATATATATATATATATATATGTGTGTGTATAAAGAAATGACCAATAGGTCAAGGCAAGCACACACTTATTACAAGCTCAAAGTTCAGGTGCACAGCAAAAAAGTAGAATAGAAGAGGTTCTATGTAGATACATACACTGCCAGCACTCTTCTTTCAAATAAAAAATAGTCTTTTATTGCACATCATCCAAAAAGCACCAGAACGTAGCACCATAATAGAGAGGTAAAGCAATCATATTACAAAAACTGTGAAAATATGAGTGTTGTGTTGAGCCATCATATGAAACAATCCAAAACAATAAGATATTCATCAGTAGCAAAGTCATATCCGTAGCAGGTTCAGTGGGTATTTCAAAAACAATCAAGTCTACAGCATATAACATCCACTGGCCAGCAAGGGGGAGTCCATATAAATCAGTAAGCATGGCTCAATCACAAGTAGGTGCAAAACAAAGGGCTCAACAACCGACAGCTGTTTCGGCTATGCCATCGCCAGGGAAAGTGAGCAGCACACCCAACACAGAATATACTCTGAAAAGTAATGTGAACACATCAGCAAAGTGCAGCCTCTCCCTTGTCATTAGCCAGCAAGCTACTACAGGAAGAAGAACTGCAGGGAGAGAAGTTGTGCTGTTCTGAGAAGACCCATCAGGGTAACAGTCTCTCTCCCTGCATCTCCTGGGAGTAAACCAACCCCATGAGAGCGCTGTTGCACCCCAGGATGCCAGAGTACACACCTTGTAAATCACTGTACTATAGAATTTGAATACTGCTAACGCTCTTTCCATTTTATCAGCTGTTCTTTTAATATTGGGATATGACAGGAACAGCTGATGAAATGTAAAGAGAGATACATAAAAAAACACAAAAAACTCTGGAACAGCGTGGTTACTGTTTGGTTGTATAAGAACTGTAAAAGTAAATGTGTATTTACATAGAGTATAGAATTGTGTTTCTGAGAGGGATTCTATACAGATAATAAACGGGCACATCTGTGCACCATTCTGCATACTGAGAATGTCTGCTAAGGGGATGAAGATTCAACAGATGTTAGATCATTTCTTGGGCTTCTACATACAGAACTTTCTCATGTAGCAGGTTACACAAATGTACCCAGTTACTATGGAGACCAAGTAAATACAGAATGGATACAGTAAATTAATGACATAGGGATAAATTATATAAACACTTGTCGTAAAACATCCTAACGTTTATTTGGTTTAGTTTCTTGGGATCTGGCTACCATGGTCGAAAAGTCGAAGCTTCAGTATGTGTTTATATATCAAACCCTGGGCCATCATGCAGCCGTGTGGAACATAATATATTTTGCTTATATCGCTTACATCTATTTTTTACATGTAAGCATTTTCATTCCACAAAAGCCCCTACTCTTAGTCCTAACTTAGCCCTATTGCCCTAACAACTATTAAACTGTATCATTTAAGAATAAAACATGGTTAAACATACTTTGCATACACCACCCTATACGGATTACTTACTCTCTTTAATAGCAAAAAGCTAAGTATTGCCGCACATTATACTTTTTTTTTTATATAGGTATTTTGTTTTAAGGTATACAAGTAATTTGTTGCCATTTGAGACTATATATATATATATATATTTTTTTTTATACATGTTCAAATTCTTTATTATAGCTAAACAACACTAAAAGTGTGAAAGAAATGTGAAGAAAAACCTATGGTGTAGTAATTTCATAATAAATAATAAAGTGCACGTGCTTCATATTTTGCTGAATAAAACCAATGGTGATAGATATATGCATACCAGATGTCAGATACAAGAGTACATGTTCAGAGGTATCTTTACTGTAGACCTGGATTTCTTTTGCAGCAAGGTTGTCATCAATATATACACCCAATATATGAGAAATATATATGAGAAAAACACATAAAAGAGAGCAACCTAGTGTAGTATTTCACAGAAATTTATTTCCAATAAAAGTATAATATATGCATACATAAAATAGAAGAAAAATAAGCTTATCTGAATATCTGAAATGTCACCAACGCGTTTTGTCCAGGGGTTAAACCAGGGGACATCATCAGGGAGATTAACAATAACAAGATCATAACAGACTGCAGGGATTTAAATACCATAAGAATGAGCCCTTTCCTAATAGAACTAGCTGGAAAAAGTGCCTGGACATAACCTTTTTAGCAAAATTAGATGCTTGGAAATAACAGTACTGTGTTGCTAAAACAAGGCCAGTAATCCCAGTATGGTTATTAGTCTGATCGGTGCCTTTTCATATGGACTCCGTCTAACAAGTCCGGTCACAGAGAACAGGGTTTGGGCGCATACGCACTGCATCTACCCAGCTGAGACACTGGGTCAGATTCACGCTTAAGAAAAAAATTTAGAAACGTTCCTAAATTTACGCACGCAAAGCTAAGTAAGAACGATTCACAGGTACTAAAGAAAAATGCTAACCACACCCCTGGCTTCTTAGGAGTTAAGAACGTTCTTGTCTCTAGGTTCTTATACTTATGAACTGCTTTGTTTCCTAATTAAGAATCTTACGTATATTTAGGATCTTTAATATCCTCATGATTCGCAGCTAAGCAAAGCAACACATTAATTGTTTAAGTTAAGAAACAGATTGATTTTCTTAGGCTTTCTTTGTTTTATAATTAACAAAAGTAACAAAAAAAATGTATAAAAAATTGCAATATGCAAAAATGTAGAAAATCATTAAAATCATAAATATTTATTAAAGGATTAAGAAAGAACCATTTAGCTTTCAAAGATGTTATAACACAAATATCAAAACAATAAATATCTACATAAATTAGGCCTAAACAAAATTTGTATATCAAGGACTCACACAAACAATGTAAACATGCTACAAGGTAAGTAAATAAAAAAAATTATGTTTATACATAAAGTGAAAAACGACCTACTGTCATAAAAATACCATAGCTGCTTGTTACATCCAGCAGCGCTGGGACCGGAACTTACCTTCAGTTCCATCGACGCTGCAATTTCTCTCCTCTCCCTGCTGTGTGCCGTACATGACGCTGACGGCATGTAAACAATCCCACGTGTCCAGCGGCAGGTGCGCGCTCTCTCTATTCCGTTATATAGCTGTTTCCCCGCTTGGAGAAACAGCCTATCAGTGTCACTCTGTTCTGGCTGCTGGCCAATCAGGGACCAGCAGCCTCTATTTAAATCTCCTTCCCCCCAGCTCCTGGATCTTCTTCCCTCCTGGCACCGATTATAGCTTCTGTTTTTCAGTGCTGTAGTCTGCTATATCGTGTGCCTAGTGCTCTTGCCTAGTGATCTGACCGTTGAGTGCCCTTTATCCTGATCCTATTCCTGCCTGGGTAATCTAGTGTGTCCTATTCCTTCTCTCTCTCCCTCGTGTATTGATCCTCTCCCATTTGCCTGCCCTTATCCCTGGTGCGTATGTCTATGTTACCCCTTCGGGGGTCCCGCTGGATGCCTGTGCGTGTGGGCCCTTGTCCATCTTGTCTTTTCCTGTGAACCATCTTCTGTCCACCCTACCTTGTTCAGTGTTAATTGTCGTCCGTCGCAGATCAGTTCCTTCCAACCTGCCCTGCTCCCTCTTTTCTTGAATCCATCTCTTCCCTGGTTTGGGTACTCACCTCTGGTGTCTTGTTTCTCTATTCCGTGGGTCCGGTTCAACGGGGTACAACCAGGTTATTGGGCCGCAGCCAAATCCATCCCCACCATCAGGGGCTCTGGTGAAAACCCCCTGATAATAAAGTTTACGTACCCCGGCAGCCAACTCGGTCACGCTACCTCATTCTCCCATGGACACCCCGGTACTCACCGAGGTAATCCCGAGGTACCACTCCAATTCGCTGATCTCTTCACGATCACTCCGGTTCTCATCCAGTTAAACCCAGAGTGTCGTAACACTGCTACACAAAGTGGCTAAATTACCAAGTAAAAAGAAGAAAAATTCCCATAAGGGAATAACCATAGCGCTAGAATTAAATACAAAAAGATTCACCAATGTGAAAATATAAAAACTAGACCGAACAGCAAACAATTATAAAAATAACAATGAATTTATTAACACATGTGTCCTTAAAGTACTAAAAAACCACAAACACACACAACTAACAATAAGAACTGTGTGAGCAGCTTATCTCCAGGGCATAACAATGGACGAATAGGTGAGCTTATAGATGAAAACACAAAAGGATATAAAATCCTTAGACCCACGGACTAAATGCAGCAACTTAAGCGGTGTAACTCTGTTTGAGAAAACTTGGAAGGTTCATCTGGTATAGCACTGCAGTTCAAACGATGGATATAGGTAGCAAAATATACAGTGCGGCAATGCATGCATTAAATTGATTGTCTCCGTACAGGGAGCTCGTACCTGCCTCTGTTACAACGTTGCAGTGATTGTTTATAGGATGCAGTAATGTCTTCCCATCAGTATATACAGAGTAGCAACTATGAGTATGCTGCACGTGTCTGTGGTATTAAGATGTAGTGATCAAGTCTCGTTAGAGACAAAAGGTCAATGAATTACTCACTCTTCAGTGAAATAAGGTTTTTATGCAGCGGTCCAGGGACGAATATCAATCCTTACAAAGAGTAGACGAAAATGAGTTTACCGGAGGCCACCCGGAGCTCAAACTAAAAGGACCGAAGACCACTCTGATTCCTGGAGAATAGTTTGCAGCTGCTGAAGTCCACACGTGGGTAGTCTCAGTCCCTCTGACGCGTTTCGTCCTATACCTAGGACTTTCTCAAAGCGTAAATTACCAAGTATCAGCAAGTATCAGGGATTTGCATAAAACCAAAAATTGGGTAATAAATATAAACACATAATATAAGAAAGTAAATATATCCCTCTCTAAAAATACACTAAAAGTGTATTAATTCAAATTCAGGAAATAAAAAAATACTTTAAAACACGCAAACTTGTATAGGATGCTGCAGCCTATTAGCCTATACGCATCCATTTCTATGTTCCAAAAGTGCGCTCATTTTCAGGACGACCTGTCCAGAGTTGCAACGACTGATCTGTAAAATAATGGTTTTTGTGTACAGCTCTTTTGCTGGTTGACACGCTAACTGATGTGGTATCTTGGTAGAAGAGCCTTTTTAGCAGGTACAGACCATTTAAAAACAGTACTGTGCCTGCTAAATAGGTACAGTTGGATGGTATGTGCATAGCTCAACATCGCAGGGTAATTGGCATATATGTTGCATGTGTTTACGTTACATTGGGCCCTCAATGTTACTGATTAGCAGTGTTCAGGCTGGGTCAAGCATGCTGATATGCTGACAGCTATTCACTGCTTGGCTGTCAGCTTGCTGATTGGTAGATGACTGGAGCTATCTACTAAACAGACTGAGGACAGCCATTTACTGTAAGGAAGCATGTGAAAAGATGGCGCGGGGACACAGGATGTGAAAAGATGGCGCTGGGACACAGGAGCGGTAATGTATGTTAATTTTTATTTTGTGCGCAATTCTTTTATCATTTGTATGTGGGGGGGGGGAATGGGGGGGAATAAACATAAAGGGCCATTTGTTTGTATTTGCACTTCAGGCTAAATGTTGTCAGACAGTCCCTGCTGATTATTATAACTGGACAATGTCTTCCTCTGTTGTGAGATTACCTATTGTTTTACCTATATATTGATTATTTATATGAAAAAGTATACTGGTCATAATTTTTTAGCCATAAGAAGTAGTTCTTGTGTATTTACAATATAGCAATGTGCTCCTCACAATGGCTGTGGAAAGAATCATTGGGTGTTTTTGTTTTTTTTTGCTTTTTTTTATTAACTTTCTTTAATTTTATTTTCCAGTTAAGAAATCCCACACCTTTTCCCTTTGACCAGCAATATAATAACTTTTGCCATATTCATTATAAATTGAAATACGTGATTTTATTAAGTTATTCCACATTACATCTGCAGCCTAGACACACTGAGCAGGACACTCGTCTGTCTAAACATACAGCAACAAATGTGTTTCATTCATGCACCATTCCCAGGTGGCTATAAACACATACATTACGTGGCTGTTTATGTTAGCTGCCAATTCCAAGAGGTGAAAGAAGGTGTTCTAACAGCTTAATGCAGATGTCAATGGTTTACGCAATACCATTAACGTGCCGTTGCCTTGAGCATAGTCACAGATTGGCATATAACTGCAGAAAATGGGAAGATTTCGCGGTTACTGCTCCAGACAGAGCTAATGTTATTTTCTTAGTTAGTATAACATGGATCTTTTTTTTTTCATCAAATCAATAAATAGCTTTTTTTTAACTAAGTTAGCCAGCAAATTGAGTGTGGTTCCGAATCTTTCCATTGCTAGCAGCAAATCACAATGGGGTAGATCCAGAACTACGTGTGCCGTACATTTATTCGCGGAGCGTATTTTCGTGCACGTAAGTTCACTACACTCCCCTTGGCAAACCCCTTGCATGGACGTATTTTGTCAAGATACGCTTCCCAAACCCTACCTTAACTTTTTCTCACGTAACAGCGTACGTCCGCCGCTTAGCACGCCCATACTGTACACTTTACATACAAACCTCCACCTACTTCACGTAAATGGAACGTATTGTTGTCTCACGTAAAATTGGCACGCCCACACGTAAGTATTTACGTGACACATACGTGAATTTCCCATACGTTCACAATTACGCTACGTGAATGTGCGTATTTTCTATGGTGCGCATGCGCAGTGCGTTCTAAACTGCGATTTTACATCTCTGCCACTTCGAAGCGTAGTTCTGGATCAGGCCCAATGTATGTGGAGGACAGGGCGCGGTTTGTAAAGCATGTGCTTAAGAAGAGACAGACGCACAGAAAGGCTGCCTATGGCCTTCTTAAGTCACTTGTCAAGGGAGTTGCCTTGCAATACTGTATTCAGAGATCCGTTTTTTCGGGAAATTACTTGTGTATTTTTACGATCCGATGAACTGCGCATGCGTAGTAACTAAATTTACGCAATCTCCGTTGATTTTACGCACAGAAGTCCATTAGGCACGAACTTGTGAATCGCACATGGGAAGATCCGTACGGAGGGGCGTGTTTATAATCCGTCCGGAGAAAGATCTATGTAAGTGGGTGGGGGGGCATTTAAATGACCATTTGAGAGCGTGGTGAGGGCGCAGTTAGTTAGATCAGCACGTACGGAGACATTATACGCCCGGAAATGCACACTTAAAGATAAGGGTGGTCGAGGCACTCGTAAGTCACAGTCAAGCCGCCCGTATAAGGGGCGTGTCATGGGTGTTGCATTGCAACGGACGTGCGTATATTTGTGTACTTTAAAGAAACGGATCTTTAAATACGACCCCTGGTCCTTTGTTTCTTGGTCTTTTGGTCACGTTGCTGTTCTTGGACCTGATCCTTAATTAATAAAGGTGCTGACATACATATGTAACGTACATAAGTCAGCTCTGTCTAGGTACTACACATGACAGCACCTATACTTCTGCCATCCGATGCCGCATTCCATGCGGAAATCAGCCTCCACAAAGCAGAATATTTAAGCTAGTGTCCAGGTCAAGGATCAAAAAGTTACTAATAAGTAAATTACATCAGTTCACCAGCGCTATTCTTTAGTATAATATGCTCTTGTCAGCTAAATGTTGGAATTAAACAGGATGGCTGAATAATAGCATATAGATATTGATGGATATTGAAATGCAATTTATTTAAGCTGTAATATAGTTAAAAGTGAATAAATAAATTAATATGAAAAATAACACAATATAAACATCAATAAACAAAGATAACAAATGTTTGTGTGAAAGAGTTATTGTGACATCCTCTGATGTCAAATGTCCTAAAATTATATCCACCTGAAAGGTGTGCTTATGCCTCTTTGTGAAATATAAAAAATATAAAAAATATATATAGGTGCACAACTGAAATGTTCAAATTCCCAGTACTGGATGAAATGTTTCCACAAGAGCTGTTTTAGAAAATTAAACTTTGAATGGATTAGAGAGCTCTCAATGTGGAATATATTTACCACTCCGATCCACCATTACGTGCCGTGTGTCTGTCTTTAATCCCAGTGCAGAACCGGTCAACGCTGTCTCCCTCCACGGGAAGCAGCGGTCCAAAGCGCTGATGCTGTCAAACCACGTGTGGATAGTGGGAGGTGAGCGGGCTGTTTGAAGTGGTGGAATAGACTGTCCGAATTAGTTGTGGGCAGGTGTCTAACCTGCAACTGGGATTGGTGTTCAATGAGTATTAGAATAGAGCCAAGTTAGTACAGTCTGGCAACGCGTTTCGTCCCGCTGTGGGACTTTTTCAAGCCAAGGATCCATCACCCGCACATAGGAGAGCAGGGTGAGTATCCTGTGCGCGGTATTGTGGAGTTTCCAGGGATACAAACCTTTTGATGGACAGCCTTATCTTGGTTTTCTGGTCATGGACTGAGGCTGCTTGAAAGCCCAAGGTAACATGTCCCCAGTGTGCCAAAAACCAGATGGTGGACCAGATCCAGACTTTCACTGGTTCTGCCAATGGATCACTCCCCTCCTTTGAACACACTTCTGATCATGGATCTCTACCTTGAGATTTCTGGACAGGGTCGCTACTATAATCTGTATCACCCCACTCACTGTTTTACCCCATTGGCCTTTTGGTCCTGAAGTGTTGGAGATAATTCAGCCCTTCCATTTTTGTGTCACAGAGAACTTTTGTGCTTTGCATATGGGGCATATCATTCACTTTACAGCACCAAATGTCACAATCCCAGGATTTTAGATATATTCTTCAAATAACTTGGAAATAAATACATTGTTGGGTATCTTGAGGCAACACAATCCAAGTATTGATCAATACTGTAAATCCCTAGACATTTTCATTGACAAAACAGGCTTAAACAGACGGCTGAACTGGCAAATAATGGCCCAGATCCAGAAAAACGCTTCTGTGCGAATTTACGCCTGGTGGACACGTAAAATCGTGATTTTGTATGTACTGCGCATGCGCATGACAGATGATACGCTACATAACATAACGTAACTCTGAGCGTATGGGCCACTCACGTATAAGTTGCGTAAATTTGTACGTGAGGGTGTGCCAATTTTACGTGTGTCAAAAGTACGCCTAAAATACGCAATGTAGGCGGAGGTTTTCATTTAAAGTGTACAGTATGGGCGTATTTAGCTGCGTAAGTCTGTGTTGCCCATCCGTACGTTTTACGCGGCAAAAGTTAAGGTAGTGTTTGGAAAGCGGAAAGCGGTCAAAGTACGTACATTCATGGGGTGTAACTAGGGGGGTGTATAGAAGGTACGCACGCGTAAACACGCTACGCTAGTAAAAAGATTGCAAGCGGAGTTCTGGATCTACCCCAATGTCCCGATCTGGGTGGGAACTCACAAGAATTTACACAAATCCCCCTCTTTCTGAGACTCCTTTGGAGACATTACAGTGTACTGGCTAAAAGGACTCCTGTACCGGATTCTGGCCCAGCAGTTCCCTCCCCTCTATACTCACCTTCCAGTCCTGCAGCATCAAATCACTATAGCAGAGCTGCAAAGACAGACTCCTACAGCTCTGCTAAAGTGACAAGACCCTCTCCTGTGAGTTCTTTACTCATATGATAAGGTGTAAAATTAGATTTTACACCTTATCATACATGCAAATAAGAGCAAATTAAAGCCACGCCCCCATCACAGGATTAACCACGCCCCCTTTGCGGAACTAGCCACATTCCCAGGTGTACCGATTTTCCATAAAAATCTTGGAAGTTATGCAGTCTGTGTGATATTATATTTCAATAACTTGGATATTTAAAGCTTGGTACAACTTTAGAGAATTGCGTGTTTAATTCATTGTAGAATGTATACTACTTAAGTGCTTAATTTGTCCACAAGATTACTGTAGAAAAAAATATATAAACCATACTTTTGTTAATGGAACAGCTCTTTAAACAGGCAGCATGGTGTACTTGACCAACAACATTAACAAAGTAATTATTTACACTGGATAAATCATGAATCACAAAGAGCTCACACAATAACTTACAGTCAGTAAATCTTTTATATTACCAGTGCTCCAGTATCAGGCAAATAATCGTTGCAGAAATTAAAATGGCCACATCAGTAAAAATAAGCAACAGAAAGCTTGCAGCAGTTCAACGTTTTCACCGCCTTACATTTTGCCACCTAAAAAGAACCTAAAAAATCCCTTTAAACTTAATGTTCACTTGAAAGAACAAATAAACTGAAGGGAATAATTGCAAATGCACAAAGGAATCAGCAAAATCCAAGCGGCAATAAACTCATTGGGGTAGATCCTCATGTCCGTACAACTGTGAAATTACGTACAGCACGTATGGAATTACCTTTATTACGTATGCCGCGGGTTACGGCAGAGGGGCAGACCCCTCATTCACAATCTTTGTATGGAGGAGACAGTCACAGACAATTCAGATCAGAGCGCAACCCTGGTGTCTGGGAATTGCGCACTGAGGGGCGTGTTGGGGGAGGGAAGAGGTGGAAGGACGTAGTAAATGTACAGTAAGGGCGTGGCCAAGGCAAGTGCACCTGATCCTGGTCAGAACACAGACATTATTAAGGTTTATGTTAAAACATTTGCACCTTCTGCAAGACATGTCTAGGTCCTGGGGGTACACAATAAACAACCTATTACTTTTCAATAAATATCAACCTAGAAATTCATATATAAAATCATGAAATATTTAATGTTGCTATTAATTCTGAAAAATATACAGTTTAAAAAATAGCATAATTTTATTTATACATTTTTTTATTTAAAAACAATAATTTTTTTGATTTACTCCATTCATATATCATGTGACTTGTTCTCTGTATTTATAACACGTTTTACCAGCTTCATATACAGTATATTACACTTGCCCTTGTGCTGTGTATTTGAGCCTGTATCTGCTTACAGCATAACTGCTGTGTGCCCGTACCCTACGTGGCCTATATGCCTGCCATTCAAATGACACAGTGATGTGCGGTTCTGGACCTCATGCAAGCACATTAGCGCAAGGCACACTGCGTGAGGATTTGTGCTCAGATCTGGATCAGTGTCACTGACAACAGATTGAAACGGAGACAGAAAACAGTGCACACTTTCTGTTATTACAGAAGAATAAGGTTATAATGTTAGCTATGTTGGATTGAAAAGTAATCATTTTCTCTTTAAACGGTTGATGCTTCCTGATGCATGTAACATGAATAGGTCTGTACTCCTTCACTGCAAGTCAGTGTCACGCTCACAGTGCTGGTAACTATCTCAAAGATCATTTTGCAGTCCATTGGTTTGATTACTCAACAGTGCACAATTAATGTGCATAGGATTTATATGTACCGGATTTTTAATTTACGTGCCTAGTTCTCTGTTTATAGCTACTATGCATGCGTAACTATTTTATGCTATCTACGTAGCGTTTTGTTACTTAGATTGCGTACATGCGGTCTTAAAGACTGCATGTACGTAATCTACGTAATAAAACACTAAGTAGATAGCGTAAAATAGTTACTACGCACGCATAGTAGCTATAAACGGAGAAAAGTTTCGGGGAGGTGAATCTGGTCCTATGTTGCTAAACAGTTTATAACTGGGTCACAAATTCTAAAAAGCTTAATCCCCATAATGTTCTAATGATGAAATATGGTCAATATTTTGCCGCAACACAACCCGGCTGCAACAAGAACACATGATTACACCTCTGGATTTATTTTAATTACAGCAGCATAAAATACAGCCAAAAGATATGAAAAAGCTAAATTTCTCAGACAACTCAGATGTTGTTTTATTCCAAGGTGTGGTAGCAGCAGGAACATCAAGGTCAATTTAGAGAAACATACAGAATTTCATGTTCATGCATAATATTTCACTCATCCCTGCCTAATGGTTTACATTACTATTCCATGCTTTGCCCTTGAGAGATACAGTATTGGAAAAATGAATCAATGCATTTAATAGTCAAGTAGGTTTAGATATATGGATGTACAGTTATTTTTGTGTGAACACACCCATAATCTTGGCTAGGCAAGAATTAGCGGATTAGGATGTGCACTTTGGGGCTCTATATATCAATGAAGGCTAGACACTCATACACCATATTGGGGGTGGAAATGTATATACAATATTCATACTCACTCACCATAAATATGAAATAGGCATTTCAATTGTACAGTAAGGGTTTGGTTAAGATCTTACATACAATCCAGTATTCCGCAAACACAGAGATCTTACATACAATCCAGTATTCCACACACACAGAGATCTTACATACAATCCAGTATTCCACACACACAGAGATCTTACATACAACCCAGCATTACACACACACAAAGATCTTACATACAATCCTGTGTTCTGCACACACACAGATCTTACATACAATCCAGTATTCTGCACACACAGAGATATTACATACAATCCAGTATTCCGCACACACAGAGATCTTACATACAATCCAGTATTCCGCACACACAGAGATATTACATACAATCCAGTATTCCGCACACACACAGAGATCTTACATACAATCCAGTATTCCGCACACACACAGAGATCTTACATACAATCCAGTATTCCACACACACAGAGCTATTACATACAATCCAGTATTCCACACACACACACACACACACAGATCTTACATACAATCCAGTATTCCACACATACAGAGACCTTACATACAATCCAGTGTTCTGCACTCACAGAGATCTTACATACAATCCAGCATAACACACAGAGATCTTACATACAATCCAGTATTCCGCACACACACAGATCTTACTTACAATCCAGTATTCCACACACACACAGAGATCTTACGTACAATCCAGTATTCCACACACAGAGATCTTACTTACAATGCTGTGTTCTGCACACACGGAGACCTTACATACAATCCAGTGTTCTGCACACACAGAGATCTTACATACAATCCAGCATTACACACACAGAGATCTTACATACAATCCAGTATTCCACACAAACACACAGATCTTACATACAATCCAGTATTCCACACACAGAGATATTACATACAATCCAGTATTCCACACACACACACAGATCTTCCGTACAATCCAGTGTTCTGCACACACAGAGATCTTCCGTACAATCCAGTATTCTGCACACACAGAGATCTTACGTACAATCCAGTGTTCTGCACACACAGAGTAAAAAAGAACAGAGGATGCCGTGGCACGCCGCTTCCTTCTTATATTTCTAATTCAATCTATGTACCTAAATGGTACGTAGATTGCGTAAAAGACCTACTACACATGCCTAGTAGCACATTTCTTTTTCGTTAGGAGATTGTGTGACTTATGCTGCCTACAGTCTTAAGTCACAGGAGCAAATCAGCGGTCAGTCCAATCGTTGATCCGCTGGTAAGTGGCAAATCCCACCCACACCGTAATTAAATAAAAAGCAGTTACACCCCTTTGCAGCATGGTTTTTCAAAGGTCTACACTTACACCTGTTTTTCCCTTACTCATAAACTCTAGATCAGCATCAATGTAGGCGGCATATGGATAAAGCTTCTTTGAAAATTATATATAAAAAAATCACTCACTAATCTCAGTACGCCTTAGTTTGCATACACATTTTATATTTATGTGGTGTGATTTTTCTTATTAAACATGTATCTCAATATATATGAACCTCAATCTAAATATGTAAATGCATTTTAGTGTAAATAATGCAGTTACAAATACTAGCATATATAAACATAACAATGTAAATGCTTTATTTGCGTTACTATATATTGCAATTACAAATACTATCACATACACAGTCTACTATACTTCTTAATAATGTTTACTACAATTTTTATTTCACAATATCAAGCAATAAACTTTTGCCACAGCAAAAATGTGTGTATCGTTATCTATCCCTTCATCAGTCATCATATTCTTCTCTGGTGATAGACTCTATGCCCCATTATTAATTGAAGTCAACAACTATTCTGCAGGAGACTAGGGAGAAAGCCACAGTTGTGTCAAAGAGACAAATTACTTCACTGTATCAGATGGCTTTACATCGCCTTCTGTATCACATGATCAGCTAAAGTGTAGGTGAAAAAGGATTATCTGAAGATTCACATATGTAGATTAATACGAGATCATGTTGATTTCCACATTGCTAAAGAACAATGAAATATTGGCAACAGTAATAGTGTTGTATGTTATATATTTCTTCTTATTCAGAGAGACTTGCATGTAACTGTTTTTCTTACCTCATACCTTAAGTGTTGGTTAATACTGTAATTAGACCTCTTTGCCTATTAGGCAGAATAGAATTATCTTCATGGTACAACGATTATTCTTGATAATGTTGGTTTATGTTTAGATTTATAGCATAGCACTACCCGTGATTACACTTTGGAGGCGGGGTGAGTCATGTAAATCATACAGTATGGGCGTGCTTAGGCACTTACATATGTGAAGCCTTTACGTACGTCAGTAGTTACGCTTTGAAAAGTTAAGGCAGGGTTTGGCAAGTGTAAAATGGCCAAAGTACGTACGAGCGAGGGGAGTGCATAGAAAATACGCTAGCGTAAATACGCTACGTGGTGAAACGTAACAAGCACTTAGTTCTGGATCTACCCCATTATCAATGTTCCCAGTCTCTAGGCTGTAAAGTTAGAGGGGATTTGGAATTTTACATAGTGTATCCTACGTGTCATCATCATCATTTATTATTTATATAGCGCAGTTAATTCATGCATTAAATCACTTGAAATACTGACTTTTCAAAATAACTGAGATTTAAGATCACCATGACGATTTTGATAAATAGCGCCAGATTTACTATCGGTTAAATATTTAAATCTTCCAATAATCACCAAAAAAAAAAGTTCTGGGTGTGAATGTCAATTTTTGTTAAAAATCGACACCCAATTAAAAAAGAAAAAACTCCAGAATAAAATATTTAAAACAAGAAAGAAAAATCATGATTGTAATGCAAGAAAACATAAACTTTATTTTAGGTAATATTTCCTGCAATAATAATAATGATTGTGTTGTTTAATTTGTAGTAATCTTTGTCACCTGCTGTATTGTGTACATTGAAATCTGATGAACTGATGAAGGTAGGTCAGGTCTTCTGTTGCAAGTCCTGGCTGCGAAGGCTTGCATTGTGAATTAGGGACAGCCGATAGCTGTTTTTCGGCTGACCCTTTTTCGAACGTGAGACCTCTCAGAATTGTTTTTTTTATGAATGAGTGATTCACATACTTACAAATTCACTTTCGGAAGCGCCAAAGCTGGGGACCTAGGGTTAGGCGGGAGACTTAGGGCTGCAGGAGGGACTTAGGGTTAGGCTGTGGGGGAGGGGACTTAGGGTTAGGGAGTGGGGTTGCTTACCTTTCTGAGCACCGTGTTTGGATCGATTGCTATGTATCGGGGCACAAGCAATTGATATCTCAGCCAGTTCGGAACTGGCTGGGAGCAAACAACCCTATCGAAATAGGGCCATTCGCCACAGGGTCCCACACTCCTCCTGCAGTCAATGTGTATACTTAAATGCACGGATACACAGAACGCTCTTTCAGCTCGACATACGTACGCGGCACGATATGTTCTTTACTCTAATTCTATGGCTGTACACCCTTACAAACACTGACTACAGATCATTACAATAACTGAATGAAAATATGATCTCTAAACCAGCATAGGCAAATGTTTTTTTTTCCCTAGATAAATTAGATTACAGATAATATAGCAATCAGTTGTCACAGGATTTGCCAACATAATGTGGGAGTTCTTTATTTGTCAAGACATGGTATATTATAAAACTGATGTGACTAATCTGGACCATAAGACTGTTATTTATATAGATTAATTTCGAAGATGAGAGCAGTTATTATAAAAACTCAGTAGTAGATTATATAAAGCATTCTAACTGGTACATTCGTACTGATTAAAAAATATTATATTTACAATATTCACTACGCTGCCTAGTGGTTGATGTCTTTCAGACCGCATTTACGGAATCTACGTAAGTAAAAGGTTACATAAAAAAATGACTACACATGCGCAGTAGTAAAAATTGCTAAACACCGGACGTATATGTTATATGTCCGGTACTCTGAATACGGGCCTTAATGCTAATAAATTCATTAAAATGAATTGGCATATGGTTGTTTGCTGTAAAGTATTGGCAGTATGTATGGTATACACTATAACATATCTAACATATCTAAATGGCAGTTAAGAAAGAGACAGAGGGCCGAATTCACAGATACGTTTTTGCGTGGAGTTCCGTGTGTATTTTTAAGATCGGATGAACTGCGCATGTGTAGTAACCTTATTTACGCTGTTGACGTTGAATTTACGCACGGAAGTCCATTAGGCATGTATTTTATGAATCGCACTCGGGGACATACTAGGGGCGTGGTTGAAATCTGTACGGGCAAAGTTACGTGAAAGTAGATGGAAGGAGGCATTGAAATGACTATTTGATGGCGCGGTTAGTTAGATACGCACGTACAGAAGTATTATACGCATGTAAATGCACACGTATAGATAGAGGTGCTCTATAGACTCGTAAGTCACCGAAAACCCGTCCATGTGAGGGGGTGCCATGGGTGTTGCCTCGCAACGTTCGTGCGTATAACTGCATACCTTTACCTGGCGGATCTCTGAATACAGCCCAGTCATACATCAATACATCAAATAAATACTCCTGAGGCCCATCCGCTGGCGCGGAACCTGCCAAAAAAGCGCTGATTGTGCGCAAACCAAATAACTTGTCAAACCATAAGCCAGTTGTGTTTAGTCCCATGACAACTGCACGCTCACCACAAAATGATTACCAAACTCTATTCAAAGTGCACAGTAACACTGCTGTCAAACGAACTCAACTTCTCTATAAATGAAATAAAAATCTGAGGCCACCAATAGGTGTGAGACCCCCCAATTACACACAAAACAAACAACTGACCATACACGACAACAACTGCATGCACAGCGCCTTCTCCAAAGCATGAAAATTGTGTGAAACTAAATGCCAGTTGTGTAGCATTCATAGCGAAACTATTAGCAGAGCTCTGATTAAAATGTAACATTATGAACCTTTTACAAAACTTTCCAGATGGACAGAGCTTACTATACAGCTGCCTATCAGTCATATGTTTATGAGCTCAGTTGTCCTTCTGATTCCTGAGGAAATGAGGGAACTCCTCCCATTATACATCACTCCTTCAGCCGTTAGCCTATCCCTATTTCTTCCTTTAACTTCATTGGTCACCTTTCCATCACACCATAGCCTTTGTGCCACCCCAAGATATCGACCCCAAATCCGGGTTTAACTCCCTTCAGGTTAATTTCATAACCCTTTGTTAACCTATATTTTACACAGCTGCAAAATGTTCAATACATTTTCAAAATGTATTTAGTATATTATCTTAAAAGAGGAATTATGCCCATGTCTTAATATAATAGTAGGAACAACACATTATGTTTTTACATTGATTACATTGGGGTAGAGCCAGACCTAAGTGCGTATTTATGCTACCGTATTTTCTATGCACTCCCTTCGCTCGTATGTACTTTGGCCATATTACACTTTCACAACCCTACCTTAACTTTTCAAAACGTAAGTACTGATGTACGTAAAGGCTACACGCACATAAGTGCCTAAGCACGCCCATACTGCACGATTTAAATGCCTCACCCCGCCTCCAAAGCGTAATTACGTGTGTCGTATGAATGACACACCTCTTCGTTCGTAGTTGGTTCATGGCTGGAGCGTACGTTCAGATTTACGTGGTGTAACATCTGCCGTGCGCATGCGCAGTAAATACTATTTAAAACTATCAGTAACTATCTGACCCATTTTGTCTGGTAAAACACACACTACTCATATAGAACTACTTATAAGTATAAAGTGAGAGATGTTATATTTCAGTTCATAGACCATACTGTATGTACAGATGAGGTTGAATGCTGGAGGGTGCTTCTCAAAGTTTGCTTTTTATCAGCAAGAACTGAAAATGTCATTTTCACTGGCACTCAAAGTGATAGCAAAATTTTGTTCCCATCAGGATTAAGCTACACCTAAGTACTAGTACTAAGTACTAGGGATTGCTGGTATTTTTTTTACTACTATTATTATTTTTATTCATAATAATAATAATAATAATAATATTTTTATTTATAGGATTTTTTTTTACAAGCAAACTTTATGTATGTTTTTTTACATTAACACTATATGCTACTCTATATAATGTCTGTCAAACAATTATCGATACAGTGATAGTCAACCAAAAGCTGATAACGTCAGTCAGAGTGACATTGACAGAAAATGGAGACCCTCATATCCGGACCATATTATGGTGATATCTCTGTTATCTATTACTATGATGACTGACAGCAATACAACTGCCCACATAAGGAATTCAGCCAAAATGTACTCGTACGCAATGTACACAACAACATTATCAAAATGAACGAATCACTTCTCATTGCAAGTCTCTAATATCCATAGAAAATGTAACAACTCAAACATTTTCAAAACTGCTCTTTGCAGCTGAATATATAAGAAACGACAGAGTACTCAATAATAAAAATATATACCTGAGCATGACAAATCATATTCTAGCTGACATTCTCGAGTATGCAATAGGGAAATGAGAGCTAGAATCTGATTGGTTGCTATGAGCAATATCTCCACATTTCCTTTCTTGCAGCTTAGTAAATCTAGCCCCAAGTGTACACGGTACTGGTAGCTCAGATGGCAAGTTATTAAGAACAGCAAACAATATGGGAGGCAGACAATCCTCTGATTCTGCTCCTAATCTCCATTCTTTGTACAGACAAGAAAATACCACCATATATAATGTTTTATTGTCTGACTGTGCCAAAGTTAATAAACATGTAACAACAAACCTCAAGCACAGAAGACTCTGCACACAAAAAAATGAACAACAACTGTTTAGCTGCTAAAGCAAGAGAGATGTCTATGTCAGGTCAGGAAATAACAACACACACTAGTAAATTATGCTCTTTTGAACCGGATTTCAATACAGCCCTAACTGATTCTGATCAAACATTATTTCTGAAGATTTTGGGGATGAAGCATGCAGCAGTTTGAACCTATTGGTCCTAAATAGAACTAAAATATAAAAAATATTTTATCATTATTATAGAAACATTTTAGAATGTTTTTAGAAATATTTGGTAATTAATTTTCTATAGGTATATTTAATACAAATCAGAGTGGTGCTTAATGCTCTGGTTATGTATATACATACCTTCCGATTCCAGGGGGACTGTCCCACCCGCCTCACAACTTGTCCCGAGAGATTAGACTCTCGGGACAAAGTTGTGTTTTTGTTGTTGTTGTTTTTTTTGTAAAGTCTGTGCCACTGTATATGCCACTGTGTATGCTGCAGGGCTTTACACTGCACAGTACAGGTAATACAGGGCTCCTACGGGTGGTCCTGTGGTCAGTGCCATTCTAGAAACAGATTTGGTCCTACAGGGCTCCCGTAGGAGCCCTGTATTACCACTACCGCATCACGTGCCTGGGAGAGACAGCGTGGGACAGGCAGAGAAACGGAGCGCCAGAAGGAAGGGAGAAATCATTAAAGGTAAGTAAGAGAAGAGGCTGGAAATAAGGGGCAGACAATGGAGGCTGGACATAAGGGCAGACAATGGAGGCTGGACATTATAAGGGGCAGATATGGAGGCTGGACATAATAACAAGGGGAAGACATGGATCCTGGACATTACAAGGGGCAGACATGGAGGCTGGACAAATAAACAGGGAGGAAACATATGGAGGCTGGACATAATAATAAAGAGGGGCAGACATGATGGTAGGACAAATAAAGGGGCAGATATGGAGACTAGACATATGAATCCTGGACAAATAATAAGAGGCAGACATATAGATGGATGTCAAATAAAAGGGGCAGGCACTAGACCCGCTGATCTGGATGGTGTAAGACACATCTACTTTCCCAGACACACTCACTGGGTGGTACAAGACACACCCCCTCAACCAGGCTGCAAAATGTTGTCCCTCTTTCGAATTCTCAAATGTTGGGAGGTATGTATGCATAACAGTACTAGTGGCAGATTAAAGGTACTGCTAAGCCCCGTTACCAATTTTGGAGGTAACCTGATGAAGCCCCTGTACTGTGACCCTCTTGCCCTCACTAGTCTTCTTGGAGCCTCTACTGCACCTGCACCATAAAGTGCATGCAAAGTTCATGCTCTGTTCTTTTAATAGTAAATCAGGAACCAGTGGGGGGGAGAAGCAAAGCATGGAACGTTATTGCAGGTCCCCCTCCTGGAGCAATCTGTGGGTGCAGGTTTGGTGGTTGTACTATAGAAAAAGTACAAAAACATATCTTACCTTCGCTGATTAGGGCAGGAGATATTGGATTCATTGTTGATGAAACAGCAGCCTCCTCCTGGAAATGAGAAGCAATTGTTGTGGGCCATTTACTCACAACCTCTTGGTGCTCTTTGGTCTGCCCACTCTCACTTTTTGTGCTGTGTTGTTCCACTGTGCTGACTGTGAATGGGGAGAGTGGGTTTTTATGCAAAGTCTCAGTCTCTTTGCTAAAGTTTGTGTAACTTTGGTCAATGTGAGAGAGTTTGACATCCAAGTCTCCTATTGCTGTCGTCTTTTCCGAAGCATTATCAGCCATCTTTAGCAAAGGAATGTGCGTAGATGTGATTTCAATTCTGTTGTTTAATGGATCACTTCTATTAAAGTCAAAACACTTTCTGTCTATTACACCTACAAGAGAAAAGAAAACGATTGACACATTTCAGTTTAAAATTATTATTACAATCCAAAAATGCTAATGTTTCTATGTAGCACCCTCTTTGCCTGTGCCCAGTGAAGTGGAGTATATGTAAATGTATTGTCGTACCTATCCCATCTTTTTAGTTGTACAGTAAGTGCCTCCACCTGAATTTTGCCATGTAGCTCCTCTGGTCGAGTGGCTGGGATTATGGTGACCAGGAAGTTAGATGCAGGACCCCCTACCACCACTATTGAAATAGGCAAAAGACATTTAAAGTGGTGTGGAATCCACTCTAGAACGTTTATTTAATGATGGCCGGGTAAAGAGTACAAATCAACTTATATGAATATTAAATATATAGAATAGATTCCCCTTGAGATGCGCCCAGATTGGCTTATCTGCAAGCCACTGTTGCCCAAAATGTGGGTCCCCTGAGGCGAATTTGCATCGTTTCTGGGACTGTCCAACAATCAAGCGTTTCTGGATCCGGGTCTGGAGGTTCTCTACTGAGTTTTTAGTGGACCAGTTCCCTCTAACGCCCGAGTGGGCAATCTTTGGTATACTCCCTTCAAGATGTAGAGTAGAGGGAGGTTATAGAAAATTGCTTTTAGCAGTTTCAGCCGTGGATAGGAAAAGCATATTCCAGCTCTGGATCCAGAGTTCGCCTCCTCCTTTATCTCTCTTTAGAGAAAAATTATACCACATATTTCGAATGGACAGGCTAGAGTCAACGGTACAAAGAGAGACACGGGTGGAATCTTTATTTTAATACATGGGAAAGCTTTATTAACATACTCACAGATATTAAAAATCAAATTAAGGCATGCTTTCACTTATCAACCTGGTATTCCACCCGAACACATTTCCAAGACCCTCCAATCTTGTGGAAAACTAACTAGGCAATGAAATGGGTTTGCATTCTAACAGCTTTTATCCCGTTATTACTTGGTTCTATATCTGTGAATGGTGTTTTGTAGATAGCTCGCCTCATTCTTCGCTGGTGATATGTTCAGAGACTGTGACCTTCTCATTCCCTAAGGGTTTGATACTGGCTGTTGGCCTATAATACTAGTATATACCACAATTACTAAAGAATTGACTGGCTATTAAGAATGTATGTTGTCGACACTGAAACATTCATGTTTATGCTTCAATAAAAAAATATATATGTATAGAATAGATGCAACATATAGCTTTACATAGAGTATATAAGAGGTGAATAAACAGTGCCTTATTAAAAAGTCTCTATATACTATGTGTATATTAGATTAAATTAGTGTTATAACTAGGTAACTCAGGTATATAATATTAGTGTTATAACTAGGTAACTCAGGTATATAATACTTTAATTAGCATTTTAATGAAATCCAACTTCTAAGGCTAATACCTATCACCGGTGTAATACATGAGCCTCTTATAGGACCAGATTTACTAAGCTGCGGGTTTGGAAAAGTGGAGACGTTGCCCATAGCAACCAATCAGATTTTAGCTGACATTCTC
>WWET01004954.1:25632-45165 GCA_011038615.1 Limnodynastes dumerilii
GCAAGTGTTCCACATACGTCCGTTATTTACTGATAGCAGCTAGTACGCATGCGTATTAACTATTCTACATAATCCACGTAGCGAAGCGATTACGTAAAATAGTTACTACACATGCGTACTAGCTGCTATCAGTAAATAACGGACGTATGTGGAACACTTGCGAAGCTGTGAATCGGCCCCTGATCAATAAGTGCTGAATAGATCCTCTTTCATGATTGGCGCATCTGCACCAAATGCCACAATCAGAACGCAAATCTGCTCAATCCAGGCCCTTTACACACTTCTGACAGGGGCAGGTTGCGCTCACAAGTGGGGGGTGGAGATTTATAGAGCCAACCAATCCAGACCTCTGGTTCATTCCCGGTTTAAGCGTGAACGCACCGGAAGTTTTGAAGTAGGGTCCTGCTGTCAGGCATCTGTGTGAGCGGCGTATGAGCTGAATGAATACGGAATACAGCGGACATCTGCCATCGTATCATAAAATCCGCTCCAATTTTATTAATACTACTTCTAATGTAATCTTATGTAATAAATGTGGAAAGCACCTTATAAACATCCAAGTCTACAGCAGAGCATTTAAATTATATTCACAGCCTCTAACATGAGTGATGTTATGGTTTTAGTGCATGTCACAGGTGGCTTGTACAACAGTACCCTCCAGAGAGAAAACGTCTATTGTACCACACAACATGACACGTGGTCTCTCCTGAGTGTTATCATTGTGTAATGGGGGAACATTGATAGTGGGCTCTACTAACGCTAGGGTCTTCCCAGCTGTAGTGCCAGTATTCAAAATGTCACCACCCTCACCAGACGTACAGTTCATCATCGCCAATACGACACTGCCATCTCTACCTGATCGCCGTCCCTGTGCTTTTAGGAAACGTAAAGTAAAAAACCCTTTTGGCTCCTATAATTTCACAGAATAGTATCCTAAGCATAAGAATACACCATAAATCCCACAGCAGAGGACCCCAGGGGTGAATATAAATCTCTCTCAGGGTCCCAGCTCCCCTTGTCCCCTAATAAAGAAAACTTACTTTTCAGGTGACTGCTGGATTAATGGGGAGATCAGATGAAACCGGATGTAAGCTGAAAAGGAGACATGATGGTGGCATTAGACAAATGCATTTTGCACTCACAATATAATCGCTATAATAATAATAAGTTAAGAGGTAATGTGCGGATAAATGACTTCACTGAAAGGGTGGTTGATAAGTGGAATAACCTCCCACCTGAGGTAAACACAGTAGAAAAGGTTAAACGTGCCTGGGAAAAATAGGATGTCCTAAATCTTAAACTACATAGAGCAGATCTCAGTTCGAGGCACCCTTAGGGTCTCCATATATTTTTTCAAGGCACCCCTAAGACAAATATAGAATAGAATACAATAGGAAAAAGAAACATTCCGAGGCACCCCGGTGAGAGCGTCGCGGCACCCCAGGGAGCTGCGGCGTACAGTTTGGGAACCACTGATCTATGGAACAGAAAATGTGAATCACTTAATACCTTAATAAGTCCTCTGTCTTGTAGATCTAATTGTAATATTTAATGCATTTTGTGAATTAATTTATTTATTAGCAGGTTTTTATATAGCGCCAGCAGATTACGTATAGCTTTACAATTTTAACAATCATTATAAAACGACTGAGTGGTAACAGACAGACTGGGTGGGTAAGAGCGCCCTGCCCACAAGATTACACTCTACAGGACATTATGGATTGATACATAAGTATAATTGTAGATAAAAACTACCTCAACCCTTCCCCTTATTCTAACCTTAACCCAACCCTTCTATGATCCTAACCCTAACCTTCACTTCCCCACAGCCTGACCCTAATCTTATATTCCCAGCAGCCTGACCCTAACCCACCATTCCCTGCAGCCTGACCCTAACCTTCTGTTCCCTGCAGCCTCACACTAACCTTCTGTTATTCCCAGTCTGACCGTAACCCACCATTCTTTGCAGCCTGACCCTAACCCACCATTCCCCGCAACCCAACCCACCCCCCAGATCGGCATACTCACTTCTAAAAAAAATTCTAAAATGGACGGGTATTAGAAATAGGGACATACAAAAAGGAACTTTCGGATGTCCCTATTTCTGAATTCCTTCCTATGCTAGACAAAATTGTTAATACTAATAAGTTGTAAGGATCCTTTCCCATTTAGGTGGCCAACATATTTGAGTGATACATACAATAAACATGGAATATGACAGCAGATAAGAGACACTTAGCCCCGTCCATTCTGCCCGATTTGTAAGTTTATTTTTTAAACCATTTTGATTTCATAAAATTTTCTACACTTCATATGTATCAGTTACAGAATTAAACAGAAAATCCTCAAACAGTAACATTATTATTTTTTTAATTATATTTGGATGGTATCTGGAAAACTACATATGAAGAAATATCTAGAGTACTTTACACATTTTCTACAACATGTCTGGGGAAGAAGCATAATAAAAATTGGCACATCAAAAGAAGTACATTATGTTACTTTGATCAAAGGTCTTTGGTCTTAGGCCTCTGAACAATAAGTTGTGTAACAATGGAAACATAGCCTGATATGGTACATATAACATGGAATTCTCAAGAACATTCTGAAAGAGAGATTACTCTACAGTACATAAAGAGACCACTCAGCAACAAGGTATGAATGCAGCAGCCATCAGTGCAGCATTAAGTAAAAAGCTTAATGAATATATGAATAAAATTTGTTTATACTTTAAAGTTATAATTGATAACTTTAAAGTATAAACAAATTTTATTCATTTTACCTTTTCTGTTTTGAAGCACTCCTGGTTGACTTATATATGCCCTTCCTATTACCCCTAACTAATAAATAATAATGTCGGACCGTGTTCAGAATTAAGAACGTCTGGTAATTTACACACGCAAAATGCTTAAGTGGGGTGATTTCTATTTAGTGCGCACGTGCAGACGATAGAGTTACGAAGCGTAATTGGAATGATGTGTAAGTAAATTCCTTATGATAAAAAATGCATGCCAACATAAAAGGTCGGACGGGTTATTAATAAGTAGGTGTCAGTCGGAATGTAAATAGCAAAAAATGGGTTTGGTAATGTAGTAAACTTGCAGTCGTAATTGTGAACGTTTCACTTCCGTCACATATACGTGCGCTAACGATAAGGTTGCTTTCACAACATGGAAGTGTTCCGAAAATTCGTTACTTTTGCGACCCGTACTTATTTTGTATTAACGTACGGATCTATTACGAATCCACGAAAAAGCTTCTTAAATCTGAATCCGGTCCCTCATTCCTCTGATCTAAATTGTAGTTTTGCATCTCTATGCAGACATGTTTATATGCTAAATGTACACTTTAATGCTCGATTATAAATATATAGGTGTCTATGCACACAAAAGTAATTCTCTCTAATGACCAAATAGTTTAACACATACACATCTTACCACACATACAGTCCAGACCAGATATGTGCACATCATGAGGATTGCAAATGATCAAAACTGGGCTATGAACAGCCATAACCAACATGACTGGTTTACACATCACAACTGTACTCCCCAAAATCCCTAGGCATGCCGCAATGAAATCTGCCTACACAACATAATTGTTTTGTTCTAACTGCTATGAGACAAACATGATGGAGATTCCTTCTGCTAAATTTAGGCATAGCATGGTTGCTATTATTGTTGTTTGTTTTCATTCTAACTTACTTTGAATTGATTGCACCTTTATTAGAAAATAAGAGGGCCCTGCTCACAAACTTACACTCTATAGGCCACTGGGTTAGATACATAAGGGAAAGTCCTATATATCAGTACTCCTCAACCTCTTCTCACCCTCGGCACACCTACCTCCTTCCCAGAATTCTGCAGGAACACCAAAAGCAAAAATATACAAAAAAAAATGCAGGAATTACAAAGTACATACACAGATTTCTTCTTTAATAAATTCAACATCGCAGCTAAAAACTTTTTTTTCTTATAACTAATGTTTACTATGTTAGCTTATAACTATAACTAATATTAACTTTTACTTATTGTCCCCTTCTTCTGTTTCCATTCAGTCTTATTGCCCCTCCTTTTGTGTCCATTCAGCCTCATTGCCCCCTCTTTATTTGTGTCCAGTCAGCCTTATTGTCCTTCTGTGTGTCCAACCAGCTATATTGCCCTTTCCTTCTGTGTGTCTAGCCAATATTATAGCTCCCTCTTTGTGTGTCCACCCAGCTTTATTGACCCCTCCTTCTGTGTGTCCAAACGCCCTTATTGCCTCTTCCTTCTGTCTTTTTGCCTGTGTATCCATTCAGTTTTATTGCCCCCTCTTTTTGTGTCCAGCCATTCTTATTGCCCCCTCTTTATGTGTGTCCACCCAGCCTTATTGCCCCCTCTTTATGTGTGTCCACCCAGCCTTATTGCCCCCTACTGTGTCCTTTCAGTCTTATTGCTCCCTCTTTCTGTGTCCAGATATCATTATTGCCCGTTTATGTGTCCATTGAACCTTATTGCCCCCTCTTTGTGTATGTCCTCCCAGCTTTATTGACCCTCCTGTGTGTCCAAGCAGCATTATTGAACCTTCCTTCTGTGTCCTTTCAGCCTTATTGCCCCCTCTATTTGTGTATAACCAGTCTTGTTACCCCCTCTTTTAGTGTCCACCCAGTTTTATTTCTCCATCCTTCTGTGTCTAGATAGCATTATTGCACCTCTTTGTGTGTCCATTCCACCTTATTTCCCCCTCTTTACGTGTGCCCATCCAGCTTTTGTTCCCCCACCATGTCCAGCCTTCAAATCTCCATTACAAGTCCTCACACACTTATCTTTGTTCTCCTTCCTCCGGCCGTCTCCCCTCCGGCGCACTCTCTGCAGAATGATGACGCTGATGTGACCCTAGGTCATGGTAGCGTCATTTGGTAAAGCCGAGGCTGTGCACAGTACAGCACAGCCGGCTCTTTGCAGGGGTTCTAAGTGTTGAACCCCTTGCAATAAGCGGTAGAGCCTGCAGACACTGGGGACCCACTGGGGATTTCCCCAGCTCCCTAGAGGGCTAGTCCAACGTGGACAGTGGTGGATACCCCCCTGGACCTGCCACTGCCGGCGGCACACTTACAATCTTCTTGTGGCACACTGGTTGCAGAGCACTGCTATATATCACACAAAGAACCAGCCAGGGTGTATGGTAAATGTGCTCAGTGTTCTCTATGATCCAGCCACACAGCAGTGTTAGTAGCAGAGATGAGGGAACTTTAGAATAGAAAGAGAGAGAGTGCGGGTTTGTGGTAATAATGTAATAGAAAGGTATAGTGGAATGTGAAGTGGTTTTTAATATGGTAAATAAAGCTTAAGAAGTTTTAAGAGAGCGCTTGAAAGTTTGGAGAGTAGAGGATAGTGTTAATAGGCGAGGAAGGTTATTCCCGAGAGTGGAAATAGTAATATATGATTGTTATTGCTACATTTGTGATTACATGTACAGTAACACGGCTATGTTGCTTGTCTGAACTGCTAATCATGTGTGGTGAATCCTAAATGTTATATTTAGCATGATGTTATTTAGGTATGACTTTTCAAAAGGGCAGAGTACTTACCAATGTTATATATAAAAAAAAAATTGGTATTGAGGAAATTATGCAAATAAGAAAGTCATAAGAGACATTAAAAATATCCTTTTTTAGCCTGATATTTATTATATATTATATGATATTATTATTATTATATTTTTCACATGTATATAACAGAGTTATTATAGTGACTTATACTTCTGGTTACTCTCCATAAAACCTCAGACAAAAAGCAAATTGAATGATTTGTATGACACAGTGCAGTTCATGCTATAATCTAATATCTTTTGTTTTTCTTTTTCAGAAGCTTTTAAAATGGAATCAGACTTGCATGTGCTGTAATTCACTTTCTAGTATGCAGCTTAGATATCGCAGGCATTTCATGGTGAGGCTATTTTTAGCCATGCCCTCTATAAGAAGACAGACGCTTGTTCTGGATGCTTTTTTTTTTTTGATGGATGTTTTTGAACTCCTTGGAGGCAAGCTAATAATGAGCAGAACTTGGTGTCATTGCTTGCAGTTATAACAACATGCATTAGCCTAGGAAAATATCAAAGGAATTCACATTATTTACCCTCTATCAGCTTAAGTAATCCATCAACTGAAGTTATCCATCATGCAAAAATTGGTTAGTCATTGGTAGAGCAATATGAGTAGTATATTATTTGTAGCTCTCATGAGGCAGGTTATAGGTGCCTAAACCATCGGAAGAATTTTCCCAACTTAAATTGTCACTTCTTTTGTGTCTCCATTGTATTACTATGCCTCCACACTGAGCGTTGACAGCTATGGCTCCATTGGATTTTTCCCTGACTCTCTACAACATCAGAGAAATCCCAGATTCTCCTTCTCCTCTCCAGAAGCAGCTGTCTCCTTTGTTCTTCTTCACTATACTGATAAAATTATCATTATTAACTTACCTGTCTCTGGTGACTGATGCTGTCTGGAACATAAGTCTTATTTTCTTCTGAGCATGAGTGAATGGCCGCCATTAATGCAGAGAGGAAAATAAGAGTGAAGTGGCAGTTTGACACTTAAGGAGTGATGCAATAGACTGGGCCAGTATATGAACATGGGAGAGCTTTCTTTATTAGCTGAATATTGCTTCCAGAGCTACCAGCCAGAGTTCATATCAAACTCCTTTCGGTCTCTTGCTTAGCTGGTGGCTGCCCTGATCCAAGCACCAAACCTCTTACCGGGAACCTTTCCAGTTAAACTCTTTCCTCTTTTGTAGACACCCAAGGATTGTAATTGATGTTTGCAGTTCAGTCCACGCCATGGATTTCCCTCTCTGTTGTTCTGTTTTAGTTTATTACCTTTGGGCCGGATCTAGACCTAAGTGCTTGTTACGTTTCATCGCGGAGTATTTTCTATGCACTCCCCTAGGCACACCTATCGTACATACTTTGGTTATTTTTCGCTTGCCACACCCTACCTTAACATTTCAAAGCGTAACTACTGACGTACGTAAAGGCTACCCGTACCTAAGCACGCCCATACTGTACGATTTAAATGCCTCACCCTGTCTCCGAAGCGTAATTATGGGTGACGTATGGATGTCACACCCCTACGTTAGTAGTTACACTGTTGCTATGTGGCTGGTACGTACGTTCACAGTTACGGGGGGTAACATCTGCCGTGTGCATGCGCTGTAAATACTAATGTGCAATTTTACGCCAGCGGCAAGCATAAAATTGCTCGCTTACGTAGTGTAGGATCTGGGCCTTTGGGCCTGATCCAGACGTACGCATGAGAGCGGAGCATATTACCGCTGCAGCGTAAAAACTTTCACTCCTACGACACTCCCCTTACCTTCCTTTCATTACGCCCGCCGAACCCTACCCTAACTTTTCCCTGTGTTCGTACATATTTTCGGAGCCACGTGCTGTTCGTAGCGGCCTAAGCACGCCCATACTGTACAATTTAAATGGCTCCCCCCATGCGCATGCGCAGTAGGTCATTTCGGCTTAAGAAGTCGCAGCTTAAGTGTAAATCAGGCCCATTAAGACTACAGAGGAGCAGCAGACTGAAGAAGACCTTGATTTTTGACTAATGGATGCTAAAGTCAATATGTGTAGGACTTTCATTCAGACACCAACCACGAGCATTGATATACTGAAAACTTCAACTGTGGGTGACTATCTCCTATGTATATTCTGAGCAGAGTTCTTTGGTGGTTTTAGGAGCGTCATCATTTAGAACTTTGGAATAGTCTTTAATCATGATTTAATTGTAGTGCAAACGGAAAACTGCCGCATTCGTGGGGTGTACTTGCGCACGCTCCTGACTTTCACTGTGGATCTGGATTCTCAAGATCCAGTTTTCATTTCGACAGTGGGACGGCATGATTAAAGCATCTCCGCATGGAGGGAGGTATTTAAATCATACAGTAAGGGCTTGGCTAAGCCGTTAAGTATGATCGTCATTTATGTATGGGTTCCATTTTAAGTGAGCCTGGTGCGCAAATGCAAAGGTTGAGTTCTGCTGGCAGAAAGCCTGTGGTTCCTTGAGTTGTCTCCTCACACAAAAGCAAAGTAGGATTGTACAGTCCAATATCCCTTACATACAACCCTCTCTTATGCCCCGCCCCATTATAAGAGGGTAAAGTGCAGAAACGTTAAAGTAGGGTCCTGTTGCCTTAAGAGTCTTGAGCGGTCTCCCCTCACACAGCGCAGAACAGCGACCCGATGGAAGACCTCCAACAGCCAAAGGTCTGCTGCCATCTTAATGTTATATCTGAATCTGATTCACTGTCTTATACCTTTAGCCAAAATATCTGACTAATCAATTCCATAGATTTAAAACTATGATCATTATATTTGCTTTGTGTATAAAGTCAAATAAAGACCCTCTAAAAGTAGATATTTATAATAGATTTACTTATTTTTAGTACAAATAGAACAAAGTAAGTTTCAAAAGATAACATGGCTTAATGAGAACCTGTATCTGGTGTAGTAACATATAAATAATATGACAGCTTGTAAGTCCTATTGAATTATAAGTAAAGTCCTTTGGATCATCTTCATAACATTGGAATGGTTAAGATTAGTATTAATTATACTGTGTTATACCTTTAGCCAATATTATTTACTAATCAACTCCATGGATTCCAATCCATCATATTTTATTATATTTGTTTTGTGTCTAAGGAAATTAAAGATTCTCTAAAATCAGATATTAATAACGGAGGACCAGATCCAGACTCCTGCATGCTTTCCGTACGTGCGGAGGTCTGTCCGTCTGACAGAGAGAGGGCTTTATGGCAGATTATGCTGCCATAAGCCTGCCTTACCTAAAGTATGCGGATCAGCGATCTGTACGACCGCTGATCTGCATGAGTGTAGGATACAACCCCCCACACTGTACAATTACTATACTCTCCCCCCACCCACATTAGCGGGCGGGGGAGAAGCACAGTCCATTTATTCGGACAAAGCTAGACATGCTAACATTACTAACGTAACACTAGCGTAACATTTGGAGGGTGCATGCCCCAGTCAAATCAGGCCACGTATGCACCTTGCGTGCGTAAGTGGCCTAACATTCCTAACTCTGGATCCGGTCCAGATTTACTGACAAAATAAGTTTCAAAAGATAATATGGTCTAATGAGGAGCGGTTTCTAGTGTAGTAACATAGGACCCGATTCTCACTTCAGTATTTTTCTTCTTATGAGTGTAGTTATATGTGCAGAGCTACTACACATGCGTAGTAACTCTTTTACGCTATCTACGTACCATTTCTTTAAAGAATGCATGTACACAATCTACATAAGAAAATGGTAGGTAGATAGTGTAAAAGAGTTACTACATATGTGTAGTAGCTCTGCACATATAACTAAGTTCATAAGAAGAAAAATACTGAAGTGAGAATCCAGTCCATACTGTATAAATATTGACTGCTTGTTAATTCTAATGAGTGCCTCGTAGAGTTCTTCATACAGTAGGTGGTCCTTGGAGCATCATTCATAACTTTGGCATAGGTAAGGGCAGTCTTACTCAAACTTTACTCTGCATTTAGCCAAAATTATTGACTAATCAATTCCATGGATTAGAATCCATCATATTTTGTGTTTAAGTAAAATAAAGACTCTCTAAAATGACATATTAGTAACAGATTTACTGATTTTAGTGCAAATAGGCCAAGAGAAGCTTCAAACAATAGCATGGCTTAATGTGAATCTGTTTTTTGTATAGTAATATATAAATAATATGACTGTTTGTAAATTTTATTGGCCTAATCCTATTCCCATCTCTTTATTCATTACTGCAGATTAAAGGTTTCAACCAAAGTGTCAACATTCCGAAACATAATTATCTAATAAAATTTTTTGACTGTTATCCGTGGTATGTTCTAATGTAAATTAAAGATTTGGGAATTTGTTCTTTCCCATTACGGGCTATGAGGAGGCTGTGTAAAAATCGATTTTGTTTCTCTGGATATGTCTGCAGTGCAGCACAGTCATGGAACAGCAATGTATCATATCACATTACTTCCGCCTTGCTAGAAGGTCAATCAAATTAGCTGTAACTGGACACACTCTGATTTCACAATTCAGCGCAAGTGAGAAAAGTAGTACATTCTTCTTGAGCTTCCTACACTGGTTTATAGCAAGGTTTATTATCCAACACACATTACAATAACTGTTAGTGCACAATTATAGCTAGGAAAGATAACCAATTGTGATAATATATTTACCACATTTACATGTCTCCTTTGCTTTATGAACATATTGTTTGCCCCCAACCCTCAAGAATTAAACACTAAGGACCATATCCTGAGTTACCTATGATACCCCGCTCACACACACCGTACGCATGTCACTAAGTCCGATTTAGAAATCCGTGCGTAATGGACTTCCGTGCCTAAATCCAATGTAGATTGCGTAAAAAAAATTACTACTCGTGCGCAGTTCAACCGTACCTTAAAATACAAACAGGAAAAGTAGCAAAATCGGTTCTGTAAATCCGGTCCATGGACATGAACCGCCCCCTCGACCGTATTTAGGAAGGTTTTACGATCAAGGGTCATACACTCAGAATTTTGTAGCGTAACATGAGTGTAACATCTGCCCCGCGCATGCGCAGTAAGTACAAATGACCGTTTTTACGCTTACGACCGTCGTAATAACGCACCCGAGCGTTGGTCTGGATCAGGCCAATTGGGCTGGATCCAGACCTAGTTAAGTCCTTGAACTTAGTTTCTCCTGGGCTAAACCATGTTGATTTCAGGGGGAGTTAAGTTAATTGTATTCTTTGCATGCAGGGATATATCTTTGAATTGTTTACTGCACACAGATACTGACCAGATTTACTAACTCACTGTTATTTAGACTTAGGATAGGAAATATCACCTCTCAATTCTAATACTGTTTGCAACAGATGAAATATGACTCCCCTGCAATCAACATGGTTTAGCCCAGAACTTAACTAGGTCTGGATTCAGCCCATTGGGCCGGATCCAGAACTTCGGCCACCTA
This sequence comes from Limnodynastes dumerilii, assembly GCA_011038615.1. Lineage (NCBI taxonomy): Eukaryota > Metazoa > Chordata > Amphibia > Anura > Limnodynastidae > Limnodynastes > Limnodynastes dumerilii. The sequence goes on from WWET01004954.1 coordinate 36,653, forward strand.
AAAGACCGCATATACGCAACCTACGTATCGAAACGATAAACAGATTACGTATAATAGCTACTACGCATGCGCAGTAGCTATTGTTCATTGAATTACGGCCGTCTGTGGAAGACGGCCGTAGTTCTGGATCCGGCCCATTGTCTATAACTCTTGGGTTAGAGAGTCAATAATCGATGTAGTGTATGGCCAGTTTTAGCATGCAATTTATCACATACTGTACATATATTCTGCGTCATGTTTACTGTGATTGTGAACTGTGCATTTTTAAAGAATCAGTTTCTGTTTTTCACCTTCATAATTACTTCTTTCCTCATCTCCTTCTACGTGCATCTAACAATTATCAGGTGATTGATATTATAACGTTTTTCTTTTTGCATTATATAGCTGTAATATGCATACAACTTATGACATGTCTATCAGCAAAATCGATTGCTTATATTAACTAGCCAGTTTATTTTATTAACACAAATAAGCCATGGTGGCCATGGATTCCTGTAACTAAATGGTAGGGGATTGAGAACTACTAAGGATGGGGGAAAAATTGAATTTTGGCCTTTTGACTGAAGTAGATTGGAATGCTTGATGATTCTCCAAACACTCCATCAGGCACTATAAAAACACTGGCTCTTGGTAATAGAATAGAGATTCATTTTCAATATTATGCCTTTCCAAGGGTAAAGTATGTAAACAAAGATGTTTTGTTGAGAAGAGCATGTGATCCAAGAAAGCATCTACTGGAATGTGTGTATCATGTGAAGCACATGTTTGCTCTTCGCCAATGATTTGGCTTCCCACTGGTTAAGATATAATCTCCAGTATGGAGCAATGTGCAAAACATTAAAACAATGACACGGTCTCACGAATCCAGTAGCATCAGAAGCGCAACTTAGTTTATCCCTATTCACATTCTATATTTCACTGGTGGAAAACCAAAAAACAAAGATAGTACACAAAGTTTTGTTATTGTAGGTTTCTTAACATTTCTAAGATGCATTTCCACAAATCCTGATATTTTGTATCTGCTGACTTCATTTTGGAAACAATAGCCTACTCTTAGCTAATGGAAGGAAACAGGGTTTGCATTGCTGTTATATATTTACACATTAAATTCCCCATTGTATTGAAGTTATATTCGCCTCCTGAAACATTTCCTAACACTCCTTTTTTCAGTCTCCAGTACCTCCTTTATGCTAATGACATCCAAATCTAATCTCTTCTCTTGACATCTTCCCCTCCCTGCTTTGTAATATGTCCTTCTGCCTCTCCACCCTCTTCACCTGAATGTCCAAAAGTTTCCTAAAACTCAACATGGCCAAATAAGAGCTCCCTTTCTACCCACCCCAAAGGTCTCCTCTCCTTCCGCAACCATTGGCAACACAGTAATCATCTCAGTTTGCCAAGTTCGCTGCCTGGGCCTCACCCTGAACTCCTTACTTTTCTCACCACCCAAATTAGATCACTTTCACAATCCTGTTGCTTTCAACTCTGAAAAATAGCTCATTTCAGGCCATTCATCCCAACCCTGTATGTCTGTACTGTGTTTTGTTGTTGTATTTGGCATGGCGCTGCGGACACCTTGGGGCGCCTTTAAATAAACAATAATAATAATTAGCAATTTTTACTACTGCAAATGCATAGTAATTTTTTATGTAATCTACGTATCTTTTTCTTACGTAGATTGCGTAAATGCGGTCTGAAAGAGTACCGGACGTATATGTTTTACGTCCGGTACTCTGAATACGGGCCAATAATATTAACAAAAGGGCCTGGCTGTTTCATCCCTAAAAAGTTACCACTAACTTACAGGTCCATGTTTAAGCTTTTAGCATATACATTGAGTTATCACATGATACTTACCTTGACCTTTCCTTCCTTGCTAGAATAAAGGAATTATAAAATGAATAAATTATACATTTCATCCATTTATAACTCCTGTCTAAACAAATTTGCAGTTGGAGCGCTCAACAAACATTTCCTATCCCAGCCTAAGAAAGTTTATCCAGTCATGTAATGCCTCACATTCCATAGTATAACTTTTGTCCAGGCTTCTGTTTTTGTTGCAGGCAGTACATGCTCTTTCTTGTTTTATAAAAGAGTAGGAATTACTGGCATCACTTTAACTGGTGGTGTGGAAAATGCTCATCCTGGTCATATTACTTTAACTAAGATTCTTTAACTAAAGCAGGATTGCCGACTTTTTAAAGCTTCCCTCTGGGAGAACCCAGAGGTAACCCATAACTTGCTGCAAGGGGGGAGGGCTTAATGATGTGATTTATGCAAATCGTGTCATTAAGCCCCGCCCCCTGACAATCAATCATTCATGAAATCTCTAGTGTTACATGGGATGGACGGGGCTTGATGACATCATCGAGCCCCGCCCATCCCTGGTAACTCTAGGAATTTCACAGTTGTAATTGGGCAGGTTGGCGCTTTCGGGAGCTTTGCCTGCTCTCCCGGGAGATCTACCCAAATTCCGGGAGAGTCGGCAACCCTGAACTAAAGATAAAGTAGAAATGATGAGAATATTAACCAATTGGATTCTATCATCATTTTCTAATATGTGTATGGGAAATAGTTACAGTAGAATTCACCCAATTGTTGTGAGCATATAGGGCTGGATCCAGACTTAAGTAAGTGCTTGAAATTAGTTACTCCTGGGCTAAACCATATTAATTGCAGGGGAGTCATATTTCATCTATTGCAAACAGTATTAGAGTTGAGAGGTGATGTTTACTATCCCAAGTCTAAATAACAGTGTGATAGTAAAGCTGGTCAGTATCTGTGTGCAGTAAGAAATTCAAAGATATATCCCTGCATGCAAAGACTACAATTAACTTGGCTCCCCCTGCAATCAACATGGTTTAGCCCAGGAGTAACTAATTTCAAGCATTTACTTAAGTCTGGATCCAGCTCATATTCACTTCCAATCTTCTAAAATCCATCTAGATATAAACCTTAGTGTCAGTTAAGTATTAATATTGGTAGACATATTAACTCCCTTGACAGTAGTTTCCAAGATTAATGCTCTTTGTAATTTAGAATGTCTGAGAAATAGTTCTGTAAAGAACACCAGCACTTATTAAACATTTCCTTAATTGGTTTCAGACCTTCCTGCAGATCATCTTTGATGTGATGAGATCTGCCAATACCTTCTCAGCAAACCTTCTAAGTCTGACTTTTCCGGTTACCTCCTGCTATGATGTTCAAAGCTAGAGAACTGGCTCTTATTAATCTGGATTCTGATATCCCCTAGACACCCAGTAGGGTATATATGTTTTCTGGTCATAAAACATAGATTTTGTGGTTAAAGTCATCACAGAACTTAGGGTCGGATTTACAGCACCGGACGTATTGCATATACATCCGGTGTTTATCGTTTTTGGCTACTGCGCATGTGTAGTCATTTTTTTATGTAATCTACGTATCTTTTCGATACGCAGATTGCATATACGCAATCTACGTATCCAAAAAGATACGTAGATTACATAAAAAAATGACAAAAAACTATTAACACCGGATGTATATGCAATACGTCCGGTGCTGTAAATCTGGCCCTTAATCTAAATACAACCAAATCTTTGGGGATACAAGCAAGGTCCTATAGAATTTTAAGTCCTCAAGGTAATATTTCATGGGAATACTAAAGAACGTAGAACTGCATGAAGAAATATAAGGACAACTTGAACAAGGAATTAAAAGCGATACTTAGAAAACTATTTGAAGCCTTAGACACAGGGCCGTATTCACAGATCCGTTAGTTCCGCTATTATATGCACGTACGCTGCAAGCCACTCTGCTCAAACGGACGTCTTTACATAGACATCCGCCACCATAGGCACCCTTATTGTTACGTTTGCATTTACGTGCGTATAATATTTATGCACGTGCGTATGTAGCTAACCGTGCCCTTAACTGGTCATTTAAACGCCTCCCCCCACCCACTTTAACATAACTTTGTCCATACGGATTGCAACCACGCCCCTACATACGTATGTCCCCAAGTGCGATTCACACGTATGTGAGGACTTCTGTGCGTAAACTCAATGTAAATAAAGTTACTACGCATGTGGTTACTCCGAACATAAAAATACGCATGGACCTCCGCGCAAAAACAGGTCTGTGAAAAGGCCCGCAGACTTTACATCAGGTATACCAATGGTCAGATTACCGGACCAACAAATATGATAGTGGGTGTAAGATTTCCAAACGTGATAACACCAATACAGTGGATTATTTCAGTTTTGTTGTTGCAGATGTCACCAGCTAAATATCGAATATTTAGTAGGAATATAAGAGAAGACAAAATCATTATTACCATCTAGGTTACATTCAATCATGGACTATCAGATACTTATATCATATTTTTTAAATGAATTGATTTAATTTAATTTGATTACTTTAGTTTGATTTTTATGCCTGCTGTTGATCATGGTCTTTCTAGTGTAGCATGAACACAGACTAAACTCCATCAAGTAAACCAAAAACAAAGTAGAGATTGGCAGCAGAAGAGGAAAGTATTAAGGGAACGAGAGGCTGCAGGTGGTAGAGATGATCCTCTGATAAATTCTCCAATGTAAATTTTAAAAAAATGGAGAATATTGTAATTTACGTAAAAGAAGGCAATTTTTCAACCGGGAACTTACAGTTTCAAATAAAAACCTGTCCTTATTAACTCAACGTAATGATGAAGTAATTCAATTTTATGTAAATTGTAGGCACATTATCGCTCAGTTTGCCAATAATTAAAAAGCTCAGTATAAAATGTCTCCATAAAAGAAGTGTACAATGGAATTCAATCCACACGCATAAGGAACAATGCTACACACTGTTCGCAGGTGAAAAAGAGGTAAAGTGCTATATGGGAACAGCTTAAATACAATCTACAATACAAATTTATTTCAACAAACTTAAGTATGTATTTAATGTAACTTACAAGGAAATGTGAAGTTCTGCATCTGAATATTAAATAAAAAAAAACACAGTTTAGTCTACATAACATCTCATTATTATTATACATGACTGGAAGGACTATTATTCTGAATAAATATTCCCAGATCATGACCTCTGAAGTGTAAGTGACCGGATCCACACCCCTGTGCGTTTTCCGTGCGGAGGTGTTTAATTCCACACGAATGAAGGCAGTAAACTCCCCGTCACTCCCCTCTCTCGTGAGTAAGAAGTGTGACTTACGCAGCTGTAAGCCAGCCTTAAGTCACACTTGCGGATCAGCAGTCAGTCCAACCGCTGATCTAAACTTGGGGTCTGATTCAGACTTAAGAAGTAGCTTGAAATTAAAAGATGAAAGTTACACCTGGGCATAACCATGTTGAATTATTCTGTATTTTTATTAGAATTTATTTATATCATAGGACCTGATTCACACTTAAGAATCTTCTTAAAATAAGAACTTAAACTTACACCTAGGTTAAACCATGTTGTTTTCAAGTTAATTGTATTCTTTGCATGCAGGGATATATCTTTGAAATGCTTACTGCACACAGATAGTGACCAGCTTTACTATCACACTGTTATTTAGACTTGGGATAGGAAACATCACCTCTCAACACTAGTACTGTTTGCAACAGATGAAATATGACTCCCCTGCAATCAACATGGTTTAGCCCAGAAGTGACTTTAAGTGCTTATTTTAAGAAGAGTCTTAAGTGTGAATCAGGTTCTTAATTTCAAGCTCCTTCTTAAGTCTGAATCAGGAACTTAGTTCCGTACGATGTAAGTTACATTAGTAAACCTAATGTAACATCTGGAGTGTGCAAGTGGGCTTTCTTATGGACCTGTGTATCTGGTCCTAAGCCCTAATTGTAATGATATATTCTACACATTATATCAAACCAAATAAATGGTGTCTGGTGTATGTGTCTGCCTTAAGCTGGGTACACACTGGAGAGTTATTAGTTCATACAATATTTATCAATTAGCTCTGACATCTTACCAGTATGTACTGGCCCATTCGATGCTGCAGAATCCTTACACACCGCATCGTATCACGGGATTGGCTTTTTGAACAGGTAAATCTTTCTGACCAATGGTGTCCTGATTTCAGGAGAAAACTTTAGTATTTACTGACACACAGTCTTCACTGCAACGATTCCCAATCATATTTCTACATAAGGCTTCCTTGTGGGCGAGCATATCATTGCAGCAAAGCTTTATTTCAACAGTTTGTAAAATGATTCACAGGAAATTAGACAGCGGTGTGTATAGGGGAATTGTTAAGCAGGTCAGGGAATTAAATTATTACTAATGATTGACGAGGTGTCGGATTGTGAGTTTAAACTGTCAGTGTGTACCCAGTATAAGGAAGTCATACCATCAGAGCATGTGATAATGTGCATACCTGTGACATACAGGACTCAGAGCATGTTGCTTAGCCACTAGAACATAGGCAGTCACCTAGTCACCTACGGCCTGAACCAGGATTCCGTACGACACAGACGACATCCGGTCTTCGGATGTTTTGTTGGCACTTGCCCAGCATCCTAGAGGAAACTTAAAAAAACTCCTTAAACAATGCTGATTTGAAAAAAAAATGACAATAGGTGTAATTATAGGCAATGGAATATACTTTACGCTCATAAAGCACGAAAATTTACATTATTTAAGATTCATAAGATTTTTGTTTTTCTCTGCTTATCAACTCAAAGTTACATATTTCAAAATCTCAGTTGATATTTGAAATACATGTTTTATTTATTGCAACAGCTGTCCCGGAAATAGCAAATGCAATTTTTAATATGTAACAGGTCAGTGATATAAGTTATTTATTTATGGAAAACAAGAGCAAAAGTTTTCCTCTTTAATAAATAGTAAATGTTTTTTTGTTTTTGTTTTTTAAATGAGAATTTCTGCTTCATAAACACATGATTTTCTTATAGATAGCTGTTCTTTAAATTCATTCATTTAAGTATTTTCCTTCAGTTTAGTTTTGTGTCCTAGAAATTGTTCAGTTGCTGTAGTTTATATTATGATATTATTAGTGTGCAAGGGGGAACCAGCCAAAACATGAATAACAGTTGGGTGGCCTCTTGAGAATACAAGCAACTAGAGATTGCTACTTTAATAATAGACAGGAAACTCTGATAATGTGTTTGTTGCATACAAGAGACTTTCTAAATTTAGCAAACATTCCTAATCCATATATAGATACATCATATGTCAGAAAACACAATGTGTTAATAGTAATGTTGACCATAAACGTTCTAAAAGTAGACTTTCCTTCTGGGCAAATTTAACAAAGAAGCAGCCAACACAGATTCAATTAGGGAAAAATTGTTCGCCGGCGTATTTTGAACGCTATTTTTATCAAAATTATGGGCAATATTTTTTTTTCAGAGAGTGTATGCGAGTCTCTGAATTATCATTGGTTATAAGTTATGACATAAGGAATCTTATGCAGGGATTTAAATATTACAGGAGGATGAAGTGGCTGGATTGTTGCTTGGTATAGATTGGGATACAATGCTCGTGTTATTTATGATTTGAATTTAGTTATTGAGAGAATGACAAATCAGCTTTAAAGTCAGGCCCAGATTATAACTCGCATATGTTCTCCCATTTTGGCTGCACTGAAATGTTTTCATACTGCATTCTATATCCGCAGGCTCAGCATCTCATAATGCTATTTGTACAGTACCTATTTCAAGAGCACTAGAGTTTTCCATTCAAGTAACTGTTTTCGACAAGACATCCAGCGTCACACTCAATGGACCATGCTGACAAATGAATTGTTACATTAAATATAAAATATTTATACAAAGTATGTACTTTTGCTATGTTTTGTATATTGGACACACTGTATGTTGCTATTGCCATTTGCCGTTATTCTGAATATAGGGGCCTTCAATGTCTTAACAGCCTCAGCAACTTTCCAGAAAGCTACCTACACCTATAAATATTTATTTGCATGGGGAGGTCCGGGGTGAGACAGAGGAACTATGGGTAAGGCACTAAAACTATAGAAACTTTTTTAGGACCATCTACTTCTAGTATATAAAATTCTGTTATAATATATTAGGGAATTCATGCCTTAGGGAGGACATAACCCTTAACTATGTACTATGCTAATAATAAAAAATGACTGAGGTCAATAACCTTTTGCTAAACGCTAATATTAATAGATAGTTGAGAGCTTTCTTCTTTTTTTGTCCCCAAATTCCCACCATTACTCATTAGGTCTGTTTTTTTCCCTCCCGTTACCATCAGACCATCAGAAGTAGACGAAACAGGAACACAGCTTAACTCTCTGTTTAATATAATAGAATATCATTTGGTAATACTAAAATAATGTGAAATACAATTGTAATTCAACATTTAGTAGATCCATGTCATTTAATATGATATATATATATTTATTTATTTTTTTGTATAAAAAATAGGAGTTACTCAGGAAGACCTGCTCTGTTTAATAGAATATCATTTGGTAATACTAAAATAATGTGAAATACAATTGTAATTCAACATTTAGTAGATCCATGTCATTTAATATGATATGATAT